>CAJVPN010000070.1:0-50221 GCA_910592215.1 Entrophospora candida
TAAATTATAATAATCAAAAGATTAGATTTAAACAACTTACTGGTCATCAGTAAAAATCATTTCATTATCAGAGATTTTGATTGAAAGAGAAGCAGAACCAATTTTTTTGTTGGAATTCATTTTAAAAATAAATAAATGAAATTGGTTATTTTTTTTTTTGTTTTAAAAAAGAGAAAAGGAAAACGATTTTAATTAAAAAAAAATTTTAATTGAATATTTTCTTGTTTTAAAGGGAAAAGGACAATGATTTTAATAAAGAAAAAAATTAATTGAGTATTCACTTGTTTTAAAGAGATTAAAAAAGATGAAGAAATGATTTTAATAAAGAGAAAATTAATTGAGTATTGTTTTGTTTTAAAGATTAAAGGAAAAGAAAAA
Source organism: Entrophospora candida (assembly GCA_910592215.1). Classification (NCBI taxonomy): domain Eukaryota; kingdom Fungi; phylum Glomeromycota; class Glomeromycetes; order Entrophosporales; family Entrophosporaceae; genus Entrophospora; species Entrophospora candida. Next base: position 379 of record CAJVPN010000070.1, read on the forward strand.
TGATTTTGATAAAAGAAAAAATTGATATTTTTTTTAATTGAGAAAAGGAACTATATTTTTTTGTTTTATAGAGAAAACAATTTAATAAGAAGCAAAAGAAAGAAATATTGAAACCTTTTATATATGTTTTCAGTACATATAATTCATTATTTGATTGTAATCTGTTTTCATTAACAATGATTTTTATTATTATGGCTTTACAATTTCCTTAATTATTACTACTACTCAATTGCAATCAGTTTTCTTTAACAGCATAAATTCAACAATCTCTATTATACAATTGCAACCACTTTCTTTTTTACAGGAGAAATTCAATCTTTTTTATGGGATAAATTTAACTATTACAATCATCTAGCTGCAACCACTTTTTCCTTTAATAGGTTGAGAATTTTCTATTAAAGGAAATCAATCTCTGTTGTACAAATTAAAAACAACCTCAATACTAAATTTAATATTGATTCCATTAATAATCTAAACCATGCATAAATCTTGATAACATTCTGATATAAATAGATATTAAAAAACAAAATCTTGTCTTAAATAAATTTTAAATTCTTAAAACAATGAATTTCAAAAAAATTTATTCAGAAATTTTATTCAAAAAAAACATTATTAGAACAAATTTTCATTGACTTCAAGACCAACTCCAACTATTTCACAAAATATCATCAACCAGAACCTGATGAATCAAACAGGTTCTGTCTATATTGTGGCATAAAAGACCATCTAGTAGAAAAAAAGCTATTACAGAAAAGGACAAAATGTTATAGGTGTAGAAAACTTGGGCATATCACCAAACATTTGCAAAGAGGAAAAATAGAATTGTCATGGAAGAAAACTATGAATCAGACAATTATTCGGGACATTTGGAACATTCTGTTCCATATGATTTTAATCCATGTGATGACTAATGTAAATTATTTTTATGTTATTTATATGTATCTCTCTTTATTCTATTATTGTACATACTTATTACTATTGTAACAATTTGAACAATTATTGATTGATAATAAATAGACTAACTTATTTATATTATATTTCATCTATTTATATTTTATCAATCTGTGTAATCTTAATTAATATATAATGAACATTTTCTAAAATAATAAAAAATAATTATTTTTAAAAAGTATTTGTTTTTAAGAATATTTTAAATTAAATTTTGAAAAGTAATTCTTACAATTTGGTAGCAGCAGACATTTGCATACATATACACACACATACACATACACATACACACACACACACACACACACACACACACACACATATTCAAGTTATAATATATAATTCAAAAAGCAGTGGACATTAACACATATACTTTAGTATTTTTTATTTATTTATTTATTTATTTTACAATGGCAACAGAAAATTTGATAAATGCTATAGCACAATTAGTACAGTCCCAACAACAACTAATGCAAACATTAGGACAACAAAACACAAACCCACAAAATACAGGAACTGCTCCTCCTAAAATTTCTGTACAAATTCCTCCTTTTAAAGGAGAATCAAAAGAGAATGTCACAACATGGTTACTACAAGCACAAAATGTTTTAAGAACCCAAGGAATCACATATGAAGCCACTCAAGTCAATTATGCTACAACTGGATTCAAAGATGCAGCTTTGCACCGGTATTTAAACATAGTGGTAGGAAATAATAATACACCACCATATACTACCTGGATGACTTTTGCAACTTCTATGAGAACTGCCTTCCAACCACCCAATTATCAACAATACCTCTGACAAAAACTCAAAAGACTTCAGCAAACCAGCACTGTGCAAGAGTACATATCTCAATTTCAAAATTTAGTTGGTCAAATTGAGGACATGGGAGAATTAGATCAGGTAACTTATTATATAGATGGATTGAAGCCATCAACAAAGATGGAAGTGGCATATCAAGCCCCTGATACATTATAGAGAGCCATGGCATGTGCCATCCAATACAATACTGCCATTTTCAGGATGGGAAGACCTTTTTCAAACAATAATCAACATATAAAATCCTCCCACTCAGGACAAGCCCAAAGGAATAATCATTACACTCATTACAATGGTAGCAATAATAGTCATAACTATAATAGTAATGACAATGGTAATGGTAAATACATACCTATGGAATTGGATCAGGTAGAAACTTGACAAAATTTCTATAATATTAATAATAACAACAATGGAGAAAACAATAAAAAAATTTTTAAAGGAAATTGTTATAAATGTGGGAAACCAGGCCATTACACTAAGAATTGTTGGGCCAAGAACAAATCTAAGGTTAATACTATAGAATTATCATCACCACCACCACCACCACCACCACCACCACCACCACCATCATCATCATCATCATCAACTAATAGTTTAGAATTGGTCAATGCTGAGGATAATTGAGAAAATTTGTCAAGATTCAAAGGCAAAGTTAATGGATATCCAGCATGGATATTACTTGATAGTGGAGCTTCTAAAAACTTTATTAATGAAAATTTTGTATTAAAGAATAAGATTATCACAAAAGAGATTTTGCCTATGAAATTAGAACTAGCAGATGGATGAAAACCAACAACAAATAGAATTGTAAAAATTAAAAATTTAGAATTAGGAATTTATTGAACATCAGAATAGCAAGTGATGAAGATACAGAGATATGATATTATCTTAGGAAAGCCTTGGTTATATCATGCAATCCAACTATAGATTAGAAACAAATACCTTGACTTTCATTTATGGTACCAAGAAAATTGTAATTAAGGTCACAAAAACTTTTAGTGAAACAAGTTGTAATTCTGTTTATATCTCTGGACAACAATTTTCAAAGATTCCCAATTCTGAAGAAATTTTTGCTGTTTATGTTAATAAAGAAGGATATTATATCAGAGGTAAACAAGATTTGAAAGAGTTTGCTGATGTTTTTCCTACAACACTTCCAGGGAAATTACCACCAAAACATGCCATATATCACACTATAGAACTTGTTCCAGGAACAGAACCTCCAATCCGCCCAATCTACAAGATGTCTTATACAGAATTAGATGAATTAAAAAAGCAATTGACTGACTTATCAAAAAAAGGTTATATTCAACCAAGTGTATCACCTTTTGGAGCACCAGTCCTTTTTGAATACCAATTTGTGTACTTACTATCTTGATAAGGATCTTATAATTACCCAGCAAGATCTGCTCCATGTTTTGATTTCAATCAAAATACTTAAAAGACACATCAATACAAATAAAAAAAATACCTATAAATACATCTGCTTCAGAGACAAACCAATTCGTGTCTGTCCAATATACATAAACAATTAATGTGTACATGTCTGTTGATCAAATAATCAACTTTATTTTTCTTTTTTAACAAAATGCTGCATAATAAAAGACAACAAGAAGATAATCATAAGGATGGTGGTGGTGGCTATCACCACTTGTCATCACTCTAGTTTAAAATTTAAAGTTCTCACTAACAATTTTATTTGTTAAACATCAAGTAACATGAAAGGAACAACTTGTATTTCACTACCAGACAGCTGCATAAAATATATATTTGAATATTTAGAAGATGATATGTACTCATTACATTCATGTTTATTGGTGAATCGAGTATGGTGCACATGGGCAGTTGGAAGGACACTGAAAGATATCTTGATCCACTGACTGATTCAAAACATGGTGCTAAACTTTTCTCAACACTATTGAGATCATTGATAGCTCATGCAGGGAAAGAATTTTTACCAAATGATGGCACAATTATTTTAGAAGATATTTATCATCTACCATTACCAATTTTTAGTTATCCAAGTTTTATTCAAGTGCTTTCAACTTTTCATCTGGATTGGGTATTTGAGACTAAAGAAAAATGATGATGATAACATAGATTCTCTTCCATATTTCATTCATATTATTAAATATAACTTTTATCAAATGCTAATGAAGGTGTAACAATCCTCGAAATAATATGTCACACAAATGGCAATTAATTTTATTACCATATTTGGTAATCAGAGGAATTCATTTTTTTCGTTTAATTAAAGTTACTTGGCAATCGGGATTAAGAATTATACATATATTATTATTGTTATCATTGTTATTTTTATTAGGGAATGTGGATATTATATTGTTATGTTATATTATGGGGAATATACTCATATTATTATTATATTTATATTATTTATAATCAAAGAAGTTATCTTTAAATTATGATTATACTTTCCGGGAAGTCTATAAGCTTCCATACAATATATAGATTATATATTTATTTATTTTCTTATGATTTATATTTATACTTTAAGAATTGTATTTTTATTATTTAAAGAAGTAAAATTCAAACAAATAAAGATAACTTTTTATATAATTTTACAACAATAAAATTATCAGTTCATTAACATTGTTAAATAAATATCTGAACATTTTTAAATAATTGTGATAATTATTTGAATGTTTACAGAAGGTTTGTCCACCATTTAAGAAGTTAGACATAAGTAAGATTGATATACCATTTCTATATCTATCAGGAGCTAGGAAATGTTTTTCACAAATTTATGAGTTACATTGTGACAACACAGCATCACCACATTTATATTATCACTTAACATCAATGTGCTCTATCAAACTTTTTATTAATGAAAATGATGATCATAATAAGAAGGATGGTGGCCTTATTATTAGGAAAGATTTAAAAAGTGATAATAGGGGATTGGCATATTTGATTTCTTTACAAAAATATTTAGAATGTGTGGTATATGGTTCTGTTTATAATGTTGTTAATTTAGAACTACACAAAGAAATCAGTAAAGCATTAATCAAGTTCTATAAAATATTTTACTCTTACTGGAGGATCATTATGTTTTCCACCAGAAACAATTGGTCATTTTTCGAACCTGATGTATTGGAGATTTTGGTGAATGATAATATAGAAGACCTTTTCCAAGATATGTGTATGTCAACCACTTTCAAAGGGCTGGAAATACTTAGGATTGGAGGTAGATTGCCTATACATGCAGCCCAAATTGGTTTGGTGATTTTGATGGCCAAAATTATTCCAATTTTGATGGTAGAAAGTAGAAATTAATTACGGCATTCACTATTAAAAACATAAGCATAACACCCCTTTACTACATGTGTAACCCCCTTTATGACAGTGTCAAAATACTTTGGGCTGCATGTATAAGATTGCCATCTTTGAATGTTCTTAGTAAATTTTTAACAAAATTTTGTTCACAAATCAAAGTTCTTGATTTATATGGGTTCTGGCCAAATGGCAAGAAAAAATTATCACAACTTAATGAAACAATAGCTCAATATTGTTATCAAAATTTGCATTACCTAACTACTACTTCAATTTCTGATGTCAAAGATGTAAGGCAAATTTTGGTATCATGTGAACAACTTGAGGGACTATATTTGGTTAGTAATGAAAAGGAGATTGACTCTGAAGAACTTTTTCAATTTCTAATAACCATTACCCAGCAAAATTTTCAAAATTATGTCTATTCAACAAAAGGGACTTATCCAAAACTTCCTAAAAAACTTAATAGACAAACTATTAATCCTTAAAAGAAAAATATATTTAATGTTTTGTGCAAAATGGTCAAATAATTACAGTTGTAATTTTTACATGTGTAATATATAAGGGAACATTTATTTCTCACCCAGGTGAAATTTTCTTCCCCCATTAATTTGTAATCATATGAATATTTTACATGTGACCTATAAAATTGTTTATTTATTTGATAACAGAAAATAATGAGTCAGTTGAACCTTTTGTTGAAAATGTATTGGATACTGAATCTAAAATTATAATGGCTATTTAACTTCAATAAAGTCCTTTTTTATTGAAATATGGTTAAGCAAGGTGAACTGTAATCACATTATAAATGTGATGATAATGACTAAATTTTGATCCCTCAAATCTTTGGTAATACCAATGTTCACTTTGTCTGGTTTTGTTGCAGTATGCCCCAAATATTATATATTTCCAAAGTAGCAAATTGCTACATAGTAATTTTAGCACATGTGGTATTAGATACTCTTTGGTTTTTTTTAATCATAAGAGTTACTTTCCTAATAATTGAGGAAAAAAATTTTGGATCAGTTTTGTATGAGCTCATTGTATCAAGACCTTTTAATTGGTCAGTAGAAAACCTTTCTCTATTTGTTTTGATATGATTTTCTAAAATTTGTCCACCTTTTCCATATAATCATGCATGAATTCTAGCAGCATTTATTAAATTATTGCTAGGCTTAAGTTCTTTGTTTAATTTAAATATGTAAAATCTCCTGCAATTATTGATAAAAGTTTTTGTTGACCTTCATCTCCTCTTTATTATTATTTATTGAATCTTCAAAGCAAGTTCCAAATTTTTATTTAGTGTTGATTCTAGTTCTAGTTAAGGTTTCTGGTCCAAACTGTTTTCTCAAAGCCCAAACTAGTTTGGGCAATTTGGGCTTCTCAACATTTTTTATAAGTATGAACATTAAAAAATTATATGAATCAGCTTGTTTTAACTTAAACAACTTTAAAGTAATTTCACCCAATTTCGGCTAATAACAAAAAGTAATTTGGGCTTATAAAAAAATAATTTTTGCCCAAAGTATTTGGGCAATTTTGGCTACTAATAGAAGCAGAAACTTTAGTTCTAGTTCTATTTCTGGTTTTGGTTCTGATTCTGAATTGATTTCAGAAAAAAGCTGCAATATTTCTAAATCAGCTGCAGTGTGACCAATACTCATTGTTTTTATCAATCATTATTGTTTTGCATCAATAACTGTCCATAAGCTCTTGTTTTTCTTAAAAAATTTTCATCTGAATTTTTCAATAATTTTAAATTTGTATAATAAATTATAAAATTCAAACAAAGTTGATTTTTTATTATGCAAATGATTTAAAACTAACATTGTAAGGTCTTTACATTAAAGTGTATCATGTATGTTTGGTGAAGCTTTACAAAAATAGTTGAACTCCATTGATGTAAATTTTCTTAATTATTAACTCATCAATTTTTTGTTTTAATTCTATGTTTTCTAACAGAAATAGTTGACTACCAGTGAACATATTGAAAACTCCAATTGATTTCCACAACTCATTCACATCAGAATTTTGATATTCTTCTAGGTTTTTGTTGAATAAAAATTAGCATGAAATCCTTTTTTATTATAAAATTGAGAAAATAAAATGGTTTCATGCCTATATTTTTCTATAAATGTGATATGGTAACCATCTAATGGTTCTATTTTATTGTGTGAAGAATCAACTACAAACATTTTAAAATTGTTTTCTTGAATGTAAATTGGAATAAAGGTTATATCTGCAGATATTCTTTTTAGGTGGTCTTCATTATTCATTCCAAAATAATCTGAGCCACTTAATTTTGTATTATTAGAACATTCTGTCTTTTCTTTAAGACATTTTTGATAAATATTCATAACTGTTGTTGTCATGTTTTCTGAAATTTCATTGACATCTCCAATATTGAGTTTTGTTATTTTTTCCTTTAGTGATAGAAGTATAAAATTCTATATCATTCTTAACATGATGCATTTTTAAATGCAACCTAATAGGATAAAGTTTTTGTGTTCTTGTGGATTTTTTGTTATTTGCAGCAATGATAACTACCATAGGGTAATTACCCCTGGTACATCAGGAAATTTTCCCACTGTAATATTACATCCATAAGTTTTGATATACAATGTTGTAATATTTACATAAGAAATTTATGTAATATTTACACTGAATGTAATAATTGCATAATTTTGTATTATTTTTGCATAATATTATGGGGCCCACTGTAAAATTTACATAAATAGTGTAATAATTATCTAAATTTGTGTCAGAAAAAATTTCTTGATGTAGTTACCATTATAAAATATATCAAAAAAATTCAGTTACTGCAGATTACAAATGATTCAAGAAAACTTTTGCATGACTAATATATATGACTAATGACAATAATTGAACACTATTTGCAGCAGCTGTAGTTATTTGCAGTCACAATTTGCAGCAGCCATATATATAGCAACTACAGCCATATATATTTGCAGTAGCAGCCATTTATGGCAAATGGTAGCTACCAACAGCTATTTACGGCAATTGTAGCTACCAGCCCAATCATTTATGGCAAGTGTCTTTGATCACAATGGGTTTTTGAGGGTATATGCTTGGAAGACTCAACTATTCAATTTTTTGTTTATTTAGCCAATTAAATTCCAAAAAAAAATTTTAGACATGATTTGTGGTACGAAATAGCGCGGAAAAGTAAGCCATGTTTCCTAAATTAATAAATATGTAACATGTACTAAACTATATTGAAAAAAAAAGTTTAATTTAAGTATATTAATATTGTAATGCTATAAATGAAACGTGTTTTTATTATCTTTTATATAACCAATTAATATTAGTTACGGCAAATATAATATAAATATTTATTTTTCCTCTTCGTAACTTTTTCTCTATTACTATTATTTTTAAAAAAATAACCAGTGGGAGAAATAAAATAAGATCTATATTTAATTAAGTAGGTTCAGGGGGTGTACCTTCTTGATTTACTTTGTCTACATTACATTTTATAGATTTCACTAATATTTATTAATTTACAGTTTATATAATATGGATAAAGTTAATAATAATAATAACAACAGAAATGAAGTTAATCGTAGAGTAACCTCAAAGAACATGCCAAAGCCAAAACCAAAGCCTCCGCCTCCAAAACCAAAACCAATGAGACTTTCAACAACTTCAAATAAAATTGATAACGAGTCTTTATCAATTTCTTCCTCCGCCTCTCCTTCTACTACCTTTTCTTCTACTTCAACTACTTTTTCATCAAATTCATCATCATCGACATCTTTATTAAAACCACCTAAAAGAATAAGTAATAACACTGGTACAATAACCCGAGGCCCAAATATTAATAAATTATCAAGTGTATTTGAAGATTCTAGTACACAGCAGGAACTAAATATTGAGAAACCTCGCATTGCATTGTCACTTCCTTCATCACCAAGGTTACCTGTTCCCATAGCCACAAAATCACTCAACAAGAAAATAGTTTCTCAAGAAAGAATAAAAATCGGTAATAATAATAAACCATCAAACATCGATGAGACCTCTATAAAGTTTGGTGAGATTAAAGCAAAATTTCAGGATAATAATGATGATCATGTAATATATATTTTTATTATTATTATTATTATTGTATGCTATTTTCTAATAATAATTATAATAATTGAATATTACCCAATTAGATTCTTTTTCCATCTAATAATAATACTAGTATAGATAAATTTAAAAAAACCACTACAAATAATTATAACAGTAATGGTAATATTTCAATTAAAAAAATTAAAAATTCTAATAATGACGATGATGATTTCAATTCAAAGATAGTAGATTCAGAGTCAACGACAATAAATCAAAACAAGCGAAACACAAAGACAGTTGTACAGCCTCCAATACCGAAACCAATTCTAAGAAAAAGTTCAGAGGATAGTTCTTCCAGCACGCAAACCTTTTCTTCTTCTTCAGATTATTCAACAACTCATAAATCAACAGCGTCAGTTGATTTTGAAGAGAAAAAAGCTAGCATCGCTATTTTTTTCAATGATTCACAAGTATCTAGAAATTCTGAACCAGAGGTACTTGAGCATTCAAAACCTCTTCCACTTGCGCCTTTAAAATCAATACCTGATATTATTACTATCACTAAAAGTTCACCGACATCAATAATGTCAACATCATCAATATCAACATCACCATCCACCATCAAATTAGCAAGTCCTACTTTTTCAGATCAAAATCGAAATTCACAGAATGAATTATCACTTCCAAGGATCTCTAGCGATAATTCTTCCGTGACGCTAGTTGAAGAAGATGAACTTACAATAGATATAAAACGACGGAAAAAATTATGGAATGTTATAAAAGAGCTTGTGGAGACTGAAAAAGCATTTTTCGCTGATATGGAACTTTTAGAAGAAGTAATTAAATGATTAAATAAATGATTAAATAATTACTAAATGATGATCGTTATTATTAATTATTTAATTAATATTTTTAAAAATTAAAATTAGGTTTATTTTATTCAAGCGCAAGAAATTCCAATATTTAATCCTTATGATTGTAAAATCATATTCAATAATCTTCCAGAAGTCATTGATTTTTCTGCCGACTTTTTAGACTTATTACTCGTAGCTTCTGGAATTCAGTGTGATGATGATGAATCTGTTGATAAACATATTGATAATGAAAATGATGATACATCTTTAGGAGATACCTTTATGCAAATGGTATAATGATGGTGGTTTTTATACACTCACATATATATATATATATGCATGCATTTATATATTTTCTGATTTCTTTTTTTGGCGGAAGTAGATGCAAAAACGAGAAGGAGGAGAAAGTCGTATGGAGGCAGTTTATGGGGAATATTGTAAAAGGCATGAAGCGTCGGTGCAAAAATTACAAGAATTTGACGATGATGAAAATGTTCAAGGTTTCTTACAGGTTATTATTTATTTATTTATCATGATTTGAATGTCATAATAATAATAGTAATAATATATTTTTTTATTAGAAATGTAAAAAACAATGTGAAGGAAGAACCAGAAGTTGGGATATCGCGAGTCTTCTAATTAAACCAGTACAGCGTGTATTAAAATATCCTTTATTATTGCAAGTACGAATTTCATATTAATATTAATATTGTTGTCTTTTTATTATAAATGCATTTTTATATATTTTTTTCGTTATCAACTAATAACTTTGTTTATTATTAATAATTTATCTTCTCGCCCTCATTTAACAATATCATACTATTATAATAGCAAATATTATCACTCACTAAAACTTCACATCCAGATTTTCATCAATTAAAATTAGCTTTCGACGAAATTCAAAAAATAGCAGAAAGAATTAATGAAATAAAAAGACGTAAAGACATAGTTGAGAAGATCGTAGGAAGTAAGAAAAGGGGTGATGGTGATGTGAGTTACTTATAACGTCTATCTGCCTATTTTTTTTTTTTTTTTTGATCGAACAATTAAATTTTATGCTAATTTTTTTTTTACAAACTCATCCATATATGTATTAATTAATAGCTTGTGTTAGTATTTTTTATTGGACATTCTCTTTTTTTTGAAATAGACTAAAATTGCGTTTTATTAAAATTTTTAGTCACGGAATTACCAAATCATTAACACGAAGAGGGCAGATGGTAAATATATTTATATTTGTATACACTTGTATATTTAATGTATTTTTACTAGTTAAAAACTTATATATTCAATTAATTTGCAGATTAAACTTGCTACGGGTATTGCCAAGCCTACTTCAGATGACCTTTATGATGCATTTGTAGAAAAGTTTAAAAATTTGGAACAACAAGGACTTCAGTTATCGAAAGATGTAAAAGACTGGGTTAAAGCTGTTAAACGTGTGTGCAAAAATTATATTTTCATATAATTTTAAAGTTGTTATAATAAATTAATATTATAACCACTTTTGGAAAAATTTTTTAATATAGAACAACTTGAAGACCAGCAGAGGTTTGCACTTGTTATCGAGGAGTTTTATACATTTGGAATAACTTCTAATAAATATAAAGAAGAAAATAAAAGAATAGTTGAATATGTAAAGACGATGAATGGTCTTGCACCATCTTGTGTAAAAGAAATGGTATTACATTTTTTTATTAACGACAAGATAAATAAATAATATTAATAATATTCAATTATGTGAATATTTTAATTATATAAATTAATATAATTAATTATTAATAGGAAGAGGCACTTAAAAAAAATATATATCCTGAAATAGAAAAATTTCTAAGACTATTCAGAGCTCCTGCCGCTGTAATGAAAAAACGTGAACGAAAAATTTTAGATTATGGTCGTGCCAAATCAATCAGAGACAGAAACGATATTGTAAGTCATATATCAATATTTGAAGATTAGAAAAAAAATTAGAATTAATTTTTTTCAAAATAATATTAATAATTTAGCCTGACAAATCATTGCAACAATCAGCTGATGCGTTTGTATCCATCTCTGATCAACTGAACGAAGAACTTCCTAAATTTTTCGAGCTTATGACACAATATTATGATATAATAGTTCGAAATTTGATAGAAATTCAATCGAGACTTTATGAACAAATGGGAATGGATTTCCAACAATATTTTTATAAATTTGTTGATAGTAATGCATTAGATTATGTTTCGAATGATAGAAAATTGGTTTTTAGAGATATTGATATTATTTCCGAGTATATAGAACACTATCACGGAAGATTGGAAATGGATGATGAATTGAAATCATTTGTGATATTGAATTACTCAGATGGTAAATATTTGAAATATTTATTGTGAATAAATTTATGGAACATTAATTAATATTGTTGTGTTCTTTCTAGATAATAAATCAATATCAAAACCAGGAATTAATAATGAAATGGTTGAAAAAGAACATATTGCACCACGAAGATTCAGTTACTCAGATTCAATATCTGCACAAGCTGGTGATTATTTAGGGGTCAAGAATATTCGTTCAGGTAGCATAGCATATTATTTATTTATGACATAATCTATCGCATAATATCATATCTTAATCTTATTAAATCTTACTTTATAGATAAACATAGTTCACTTGAGAGTAAATCTGACGCTCTATTTGATGATGAAGATCATTCAAGGGCTGATTTTAAGACAATTAAAGCAAATCAAAAAGAAAGGCATAAAAAATATCCAACTGATAGCGCAGTTACAACAATAAGGAACAAACAAAATAATTCAGACGAAGAAGACAATGATGATGTATTTCATGATACCTTTACAGGAGAAGAACAAAAAGACGGTGATGGTGGTGATGATGGTGATGATGATGATACTTTATTTTTATGTCAGACAGTTCGAAAGAATAAATCAAAACAAAAAGGAGAATTAAATTTTGAAGCTGGCATTCTACTCAAAATTATACATATCCATGATAGTGGAGAATGGTGGTATGCTGTTAAAGAAGATACTGAAGAAAGGGGCTGGGTTGATCCGGGTTTTGTTGAAAGATTATAAAGATGATGACTATGATTAATATTAATTTATATATACATATTTGTTTTTTTTTTTCATTTCATGCATACATCTATAGATACATTATTATATATAATTTACATTAACAACTTGTACATTTTTATTTATCTTTTTTTTATTTTGTAATCATAATTAAAAATTTTTTTAGGATAGTATTTTATTTTATTTTTTAATTCTTGTATGACTAGATTTATTATAATTTATTACACACACACGTATATATAAATAATGAAAATTAATTGATTAAAAATTTTATACTATTTATCAACAATTTTATTGATAATTTTTTTACTAATATCAACATAAGATTTTCTAATAAAGTTATTATCAATTTTTTTAGGAAAAAGAACAACAGGATTACCTTTATCACTTGAATCACAAATTTCATAATCTAATGGAATTTCGCCCAACATTTCTACATTTAATTCCTTTGATAATTTCACTACTCCATTATTACCAAATATATGGGTTTTATGATTACAATTTGGACATATAAATATTGACATATTTTGAATTGTTCCTAGAATCTACATATAAATAGACATTTGGAAAACAGAGGAAGAAAAAAGATGAGAAAGTAATTGTTATAGAAATATTATTATAAGAATGAACTGTAAATTGTAAACTTACTGGTACATCCACTTTCTTAAACATATTAATAGCTTTCCTGACATCTAATAATGCTAAATCTTGGGGTGTTGATATTATTACTACGCCTAAATCAATAAATATCAAAAATATTAGAACCATTTCCCTGCGATCATTTTTTTATTAGTTCACTCATTCACTCATTACCATCCAATTCAATCTGTTGAGTTATGGTCAATTGTGTGTCACCTGTACCAGGTGGCATATCTATCACAAGGAGATCAAGTCCGTCCCAATGAACTTGATAAAGAAATTGTTGAAGTGCTTTCATTACCTATTCATTATTATATTACAATTATTATTATTGTTACTATTATTGCAAATATTGATGTTTTTGAAATTTATTTATTTCTAAAGACTTACCATAAGGCCTCTCCAAACAATCGGCGAACTTTCATCAGCTAAAAAGCCCATTGACATGGCTTTAACTCCATAATTCACCAAAGGAATTAATTTATCATCTAAACCATTACCAAACAAATATCAAAGTTAATAACCAATATCCTTACATATACACTTGGTTGATATGATTTTTTTTATCTTCATTTAAAAAAGTTTTTTTACAAACCAGGTGTAAGACCTGGTTGACCTTTAAGATTCATGAGTTTTGGTATTGAAGGACCAAAAAGATCAGCATCCAGTATGCCAACTTTGTAATGAAAAGTTGATGCAATAGCAAGTGCAAGGTTTACTAAACAAAAAAAAAGAATTAATTGAATAATCCATCAACGGATTACTTTATACGATATGGATAATATAATTATCCATATAAAAATAACTAGCTATACCAGCTGTTGTAGATTTTCCAACACCACCTTTACCAGAAGCAACGGCAATAACATGCTTAACATTTGCTATTTTTCTTTTAGTAGGCAAGCCGCGTTTCATCCTTTCTTCAAACGATAACGACGACGAAGTTTTTGCTTGCAACGCTCTTCTACTTATCTTAACTCCTTCCTCCAATAAAATTGAAATATTATAAATTATTATTTTTTTCTTACGAATATATTAAAAAAATTTTAATTATAATTTCATATTAATATTTACATTATTATCATGGAGGTGAGATTGTTTTTGTTGTTTAAGAAAAAGTTCTAAAGAGATTTTGTTTTTTGAGATTCGAAAAAATCTAAACATCTCAGGACTAGTACTAGGGAATTGAATCACGTTCAATTTATAAGTGCAAGTGCAATGAAAATCATTTTGTTCCTGAATTAATAAATAAACACCTAGTTAAGCAACATAAGTTTAAAACTTTACATGACATGATATTCAACTTTAAAATATATGTTTAATGTGTATAAATTATGAGCAAAAAGGATTTTTCTGCATTAAATATTTTTCTTTTGTTTTTTTTCCAAATCATTCACTTTTTTAATTGTTCCAATGATTTTGTTGGGAGTTTGTGGTGGCGCCTTCATGTTTCAAGATGTCTTTGAATTTGTCGTACATGCTATCTGTGAATAAATACATAAAGTCATATTTAATAATGATAAAGTGATAAATTACAAAATTAAATACTTGTAAATTTACAAAACATCCAACTAAAGATCACATGTCCCAACAGACATTTGTATTTGGGAGTCAACAGCCTCGAATGCTTCTTTAGAAACTTTAGTCCATTCAAACCGGACACCTTTTTGAATCAGTCTAAACATTGGTTTAACTATTATTGAGAACTTAGGTATGAAGTTTCAGTGAAAATTCTAGTGTAAATAGTTTTTGTTTGACATATAAACCATAATCTATCAGATAAAATTGAATGAAAAATATAATTTCATTTTATAATAAACTAATTACCAACACTAAAAACACGTATATCTTTAATATATTCATCCGTTGTGCTTTTTCTAAAACTTCATAAATATATGATATATATTCTTTTGATCATACACTCTCCTAAAGCCTTTTGTTCAATTATCAAGACTTCAACAATATTCAAAATAAAAGATACACGCGCATCAAAGTTTGAGCTAGATGTATTCGCTTTAATTTTCTTAAATTCTGTCTAAACTTATTTGCATCGCTTGGACTATATTGATCAAATACAATTAAATTTACATTTTGTATAATTAAAAAATAAAAACTTGCGTGTTTATTTATGCTAATCTGATATTCCTTATTATAAACATATAAACAGGGCATCCAAGACCTTCCCATATAAACATGTGTGGATTTCCATTTCGTGTTGAACTCTGTAATAACTCTCATCTTTGGAAAATACATTCCAACCAAATAGGGTAAAAAAATATCAAGGCATTTTTAGAAGGGGGAAGGGGAGGCATTCAATATTTCCTTGGATCGGCTAATCCGATCTCAATTCAACCCAACAACCCAATCCTGGATCCGTGAATATAAATATTAGTACTTACAATTATTTGACTGTAATCAGAATGAAATGTTTTAACCGAATATAAATATCACCAGATTCATAATTTTTAAAATTACTATAAATTATTGTTTGATTCACGGTTTGAAAATTATTTTATATCTTCTAGCAATAACTGGAGCCTGAACTAATGGTTGCTAATATTGCTCTAATAATACTTACGAGGATGCTTCTGCTGCTGCATTTGTTTTGTTTTCTCCTGTGATGAATTAAATTTTAATGATTTGATGGTGCTTACAAAGCTGTTTAATCAATGAGTTTAGTTTATGTTCATAAATTTCATTAAAACATCAATTGTTCAGCTTGCCTTAAGATTATAGTACTAATATAATCAGTGAAACTCAAAAAATGATGTATTTTGAAATGATGGTCGAAAATTGATGTTTGAGATTATGCTATTTAATAGGAATAGAACAAATGAAGCATTAAAAAATGTGGTTTCAGAGTTGAAAACTATACTCCATTAATTATATTCAACAAGGTTTCTTCAATTGATTTTTATTATAAAATCAAATCATACAAAAAACCTTTAATAATAATAAGTATATGAAGAATTCTTCAATATTATATTAGTTATAATAAATGAAACCAAGATTTAATTTTTGGTTGGATTGATTAAAATCATGGGTCTCAAGATGACTTTTCAAGGGCGGTTGTTGGGAAGAAATGTTATAGCATTGAACAAAAGCTATGGTTTTAATGAAATTAAAGAAACATGTAGATTTGTGGGTGGCTTTAATCCTGTTTGTTGAAGTTTTAAAGAAAATCTCCAGGTTTAAAATAATTCTACAATATTTATATAGATAAAAGTTTATTTCAATATCACGTAAAGTCAAAACGACCTGAATTTAAAATATATCATAATAGTCAAACTTTGAATTTTATTAAAGATAATATAGAATTCCATTATCAATCTTACTGGTAATTATTACTGGAACAACTTAAATTTGGAAATGAGTTCATTTTTGTAAATATATTTACTAGTTTCCTTCTTTAAGATCTAAAAATTCTATTACAACTAAATCTTTCTAGTTTTAATTTTTTTGTTAAAGCTCTAATGGTTTGGTTTGGTTTTAGTATTGGTTTCCAAAACTCGGGAGTTTCGCAACCGTGCGAAAGTCAAAAGATTTTCGCCATAAGTCGAGACTAGTTTTGATTTTGACTATTGACTTTTGATTTCGTTTTGACATATAACTTTTAATTTTAGTTTTGACTTTCATCTCTTCAAAATAGTTTTGGCGACTAGCACTATTTGGTTTCCGAGTTAACAATTGATTAGATTGATTACATAGAATAGAAAAATTTATATTATTTAATACATAAATAATAATACAAAGCTGAAAATTATTTAGTATTAGCGTTAACCTATTACATAATGTGATATACTGATTTTACAGCTACCTTACCCAAGCTTATGACAGCAGCAAAATTGTGCGAACTGCAATAAGAGTTTCCAGTCCCTGCTACTAAAAATCCACATCATGAACCAACTTACACAACTGAAGTAATGTGGGGTCAAAGACCATTCATCTTCGCCCAACTCCCCTGTAATTGTTTTTGCTCGTAAACAATTTGAGTTCAAATAGATAAAGCCACGAAGAATGTTATGTGAAGCATTAATGTCCCAATTCCATAAAATTGTGCATGTATTCATACATGTCACGAGTTGCCAAACCCGGCCAACATTCTTCACTTGTCCATCACAGAGATAACAGATAATGGGAGTTCTGAAGTTATCATATCTCCTAGCCCAACATGCTTTTTTTCTAGGTCCATATGAATTTCCATGGCTGATAAATGAGAAACATCCATCTCCATATGCTACAACTGTTCTTGACGATCCGCTGGTTATTCTTGTAACAATTTCATGGTAAGCATAGTACCATGAAATTTTAAGCAGTGTTGGAAGATGCTCAAGAGAATAATGCAGATATTCTCTCTATTGAATAAACGAAGTGACAGATGAAATTGGAAGAGCTGTTGAAATGTTCCAGGATATAGTTAGACTCAATTAAGATAAATATTATATCAATTTGACTAACTTTTTCCACTGTACGATTTTCTTTATACCGGTTCTCAATTTTCTTATGAAGCTTGCCAACGAGTATCATTCCTTTGTGCTACGAAGAAACAAATAACAATAAGGTTTTTCTTCCTGGGTCCAACCCAACACACCCTGTTGTCTAGTGATTGGTAATTCTCATATTGATCAAAACCATAATCATTCACACCATCTTACCAGGTTGTTGGTTTTGTCACAAGGATAGAAACACTCACAGCATTTGCTCTTTACTTATTTTGTATAATGGATAATGGTAATGATAACGAAAGTGAACCTACTACTACTTATATGAGTGTTAAACGTAAATTCTTAAAATAACTAAAGTTACTAAACTAAAGATACCTGCTATCTATCATTTGACAAATTAGGTACTAGTAGCTATCCAAATAGTTATGGCCGTCACAAATGATCACTGCTGTCGTAAATTACTACCATCACAAATAACTATCGCCGCAAATGATCACTACTGCGCGAATAATTACCAAAATCAATTATTTGCTAATGGTAGCTAACTACCTTTACGGTAATTACCGTTGTTGCAATTAACTAATTACGGCGGGTATCTTTAGTATTATGTGTTTCATTGGATTTCTGTTCAATCCGTCCAATCCGATGGATTATCTGTTCTATTATTATTATTATTATTATTATCATTATTTAACTCTACGGATTATTCGGATCAACCGGTTCATCCGGCGAGATCCAACGGATGCATTTTCTGAGTAATGACCGGATGGTAAATGGCGATGAACGGATTACGGATATCCACGGATCGAATCACTAATTAAGAACGGCATATTTCCAGTGTTATAAACTTTTGCCAAATTCGGCAAACTAAAAAAAAAAGTGATCGACATTCGATTTTATCAAATTTAGGAAAAAAAAAGGTATTATAGCGTTAATTCATTATTTTTATTTTTAGAAAGGTTGTTACTATAAATAGTATATCTCGGAATGATTTATTTCGTATTTGGTAATTTGGTAAGACAAATCTTCCAAGGAGAGAAGCAAATTAGCAAATTAGAAAACCTTAGTTGGCAATAAAAAAAAAAACCTTTATAATTTAAAAAAATAAATAAATAAATTACAAAAATATAATATAAATATTTTTAAATATATAAATAAATATATAGATAGTTACCTTCAAACATAACACCCATTAACCCTCTTTCTCCTAAAATAATGACCGATCGCAACGAGACGGCCACCGAAGAACAAAATACAAATAAACAAAGCTTTACAACTTGTGCGAAATGCGGACTTATGATTGTAGGTCAATTTGTGAGGGCTTTGGAAGGAACTTATCATTTAGATTGCTTTAAATGTCAGGTAGCGTTGAACTATTATTTCAACTTTTGAAGTAGAAATTCTGATCATTAAAAAAAAATTTTTTTAGCTTAATTAATTAATTAATTAATTAATTGATATTCTGTGTTTATAGGATTGCGGGGATGTAGTTGCAGCAAAATTTTTCCCAATGGATGACAAAGATGGGAAACAATATCCATTATGTGAGCGTGATTACTTTGCACGTTTAAATCTCATCTGTGAAAAGTGCGGTGGAGCTCTTAGAGGCTCTTACATCACAGCGCTTGAAAAAAAATATCACATTGAACATTTTACTTGTTCTGCTTGCCCAACATTATTTGGCCCACAAGATTCATATTATGAACACGATAGTCAAGTATATTGTCATTATCATTATTCAACTAGGTTTGCAGTAAAGTGTACTGGATGCCAGACTGCTATATTAAAACAATTTGTAGAAATAAATCGTAATAGCATTGATGAGCATTGGCATCCTGAATGCTACATGATTCACAAGGTAAGGATGCTTAAATCAATGATTATAGTAATTTTTGGTTTTATAACTTTTGAATTTGATTAATGAATAATAATTTTTTGTTACAATTTAAGTTTTGGAATGTTAAACTTGCCACACATTTAGATGAAAAATCTGAATTACAAGGTGATAATGGTAAGAAAAAAGAGAAATAATATTTATAGATTTTATTATATAATATTTATTTAAAAGAATTTCTCGCATTGTTTAATAAACATATATATTTTGTAGAACAAGATGAACAACAAAAACAACTTCAGGTAGACGTCAGCATAACACCAGAGGAGTTGAAACAACAACAAAAGTCAATGGAAGAAAAAGTTTACAAGATATGGACAGTACTTTCCGCTTTTGAGGAAATGTCAGCTGCTTGTATTTCAGACATGCTACTTCATGTATCGAATGGATCATATCTTGATGGTGTTAAGATGGCTGATAAATTTATAAGTCATGTAGATATTTTATTTTCTGCAATTGATGAATTAGAAATGCAATCAATACAAGCAAGTGGGCAAGGTATGCAGTTAATTTATTATTTGCTCAAGTCGCTGGTATAATAATTTATATGTTTTTTAGGAAGGGTAAATAATTTAATTAATATTAATATTACTTTATATTTTAAAGGTTTACAGCATAATCGTGAAGCTAAAATGCTTTGTAAAAAAATAGTCAATTTTTTTTCATTATTATCACACACTCAAGAAACAGGGGTCAGAAAACTTGGTATTACACAAGAATTATTATCACTTGTAACAGGCTTAGCACATTATTTAAAAATATTAATTAGGATAGCTTTAACTAGTGCTTTAAAATTGGTAATTATTTTTCCAATATAATATACTTTAGATTAAAATAAAGTCATATCCTAACATATATATATATATATATATATTAGGAAAGAGATTTTGATAATAAGGTAGCCATAGAAAAATTTTTAAATAAACTTCATGAGCTTACCAAAAATTTAAGTCAAGGACGAGAATCAACAATTGATAGTGAAGTCACTTCTGATTTATGTCATTCATGCCGGGTCACTGTAGAAGAGGAGTGTTACAAGTATGGACAATATCGTTGGCATATTGGATGCTTGAGATGTTCAAATTGTTCAAAAGAGTTACGTTCTATATATCAAGAAGCCACATTCAATGAAATACATGGGTCAGCGTATTGTCCAAATTGTTCCAAGGAGCCAGCATCTGTTGGATTCGAACATGTTACACAGTTAGAGCAGTACACCTATTTGTTACGTGTTGCTTTATCTAGACTTTATAATTTGCTTAGAAGAAAAGGTATTGTTGTTGTTATTGTCATTTTGTTGTTATTGTTGTTGTTGTTGTTGTTGCTTATGATTATTATTACTAAAAATAATTTTTTTTAAACAAAATAAAGAGGAACATAGTTTGTCTGATAGTGATGATAGTCGTGGCCGTAAAACTGACAAGGAGAAATCAGAGCTTGTTCGTAAAGATTCCAGGTCAAAATCTTATTCGAGCGGGGATAAAAAATATGAATCAATTAGCACAAATGATATAAAGCGTATGAAATCTATTCATATGGATCGTAAAATGTCAACTTCAGCAAAAGTTCCAAAACGATTTGTAGTGAATGAGAGCCAACATGGGTCTGATGAAGTAACCAAGGATAAACTGGTCAGATCACCTTCACAACGACATGTAAAGGTCACAGAGGATAAAATTCCAGATCCTGAGATAGCAGACAATCAGTTAAATTTTGATACAGATAAAGCTGCTATTACACTAGGTGATATTTCAGAATTGGCAGCGGCTGAAATGAACGCATCATCATCAAATTCAACACTAGCACAAAAAGCAAAAAAAAATTTCAAAGATTCAACAACAACAAAATCATATTTTTCAGAACTTTCAGCATTAGAATATTTTATTGTAAAGCACGTGGCAGTTCTCATGATGCAGCAATATTTGAAAGATTATTTCACATCAGAGGAATTACTAGATCTTATTGAACCAAAAAAGGCAACACTATGGTCAAAGTTTGTTACATCAATTAAACCAACCGAGAAAAAACCAGTCAAAAAGAAAGGTAGGTAATTATTAAAAAAGAAAAAGAAAAATGGTTATTTGTAGTTGTTATCATCGTCATTATTGTTAATATTGAAATTTAGAAAATAGTTAGTTTTACACTTGAAAAGAAATTTTTGTAAATTTATTTATCTGGAGCTTTAGTCTATCATTTTTAATATAATCATTTTTATTGCAATTAGATTTACAATATATTTCTTTAATATATTTATAATAATCCGCTAATCCATTTATTGCTTAATAATTGGTTTAATAATAATAATAATAATAATCAATAATAGGTACATTTGGTGTACCTCTGGATGTTCTTGTTGAAAAAAATGGATTTGATTCGGTACTTGGTGCAGGACCAGGTCAAATAAAAGTGCCAAGTTTTGTTGATGATAGTATATCAGCCATGAAAACAATGGGTAATTTATATAATTAAAAAAAGAATTCTCAATTATTATTATTATTATTATTATTATTATGGATTATTACTTAAATTTATATTTATATATAGATATGTCAGTTGAAGGAATATTTCGTAAAAATGGAAATATTAGAAGATTAAAAGATCTTAGTGATGTAATTGACAGACATCCTTCTATGGTAAATCTGACAGAAGATAAACCAGTCCAAGTAGCAGCATTGATGAAAAAATTTTTACGAGAATTGCCAGAACCATTGTTAACGTTTAAATTACATAAGCTTTTTGTTACTTCACAAAGTAAATTTATATAATTTTTTTTTTTTAAAGTTTAATTAAAATTTTTCTTTTAAATTTAATTAAAATTTTTCTTTTAAATTTAATTAAAATTTCTTTTTTTTTTTTTTAAAAAAAAAAAGAACTTGATAATGAATCAGATAGAAAGAGAATTTTACATCTTGCATGTTGTCTACTACCAAAAATAAATCGTGATACGATGGAAGTGCTCTTCATATTTTTTAAATGGGTAGCATCATTTTCCCATGTTGACGAAGAGACAGGTAGTAAAATGGATCTTCATAATCTTGCCACAGTTATAACACCAAATATTCTTTATTCGAAATCAAAAGATCCATCAAAAGATGAATCATTTTTAGCAATTGAAGCTGTTCATAATTTATTAAAATATCAAGATGAATTTTGGGTGGTAGGTTTTTTTCTTTTCTTTTTTAATTAGCTGAATAAGCAACAAATTAATTTCTTACAACTATCATTTTCAAAAAAAATAAAATAAAAAAGGTACCTGATGATTTAATGGCAATTTTAGATGTTCAAGATTTATTTAGTAATCCAGAAGTGCTGACAACAAAAGATATTCTTAAGAGATGTGAAGATTTTGTTAAATCAAAGAAAATGCAAAATCCAATAAGTGAAGTAGGAGAAAATAAAGTTAGTGGTGGTAGTGGTTATAATAGCTTTAACAGTAATAATACCACCAATAATGGTAGTGTTGGTGTTATGGATAATGGTGTCGGAGTAGGTGTTGGCATTGTTAGTAATGTTGGTAATAGTAATAATAATATTATCACTAGCGCTAACGCTAGTAATAGTTCTAGCAGTAGTGTAAATTCCAGTTCTAACGTATATAATGGAATTAATGGACATCATGATTATAATAATCATAATCAACAATCAGGGCAAAAGTATGAAATAGTACGTCATCAGCATCAAAATGCACCTCAACAACGTGATTATGCTGAATCATATCATTCATCCAACCTTGTTAAAGAGAATCCTATTCAAATAAGGCAATAATATTTAATTATTTATGAGTCGCGGAAAAAGAAAAAAAAACAAATTTTATTTATTTATTTATTTATTTATTTATTTATTTATTTATTTATTATTTATTTATATTTGCTTTATAATTAATTAATTAATTAATTTATATTTCATTCACTCATTCACTCACACTCATTCATTCATTCATTCAATTTCAATTTTTGTTTATTGGGTTTAGGGAAAAAAAATATTAAAGAGAAACAAATTCAATTTTCTTATTAGTAAGAATTTTTTAAATTCCTTTATATTTATTATATGTTATATTATTCTTTATATATCCATTATCTGTTGTTATATTATATCATTATTGTTATTATCATTGATATATATATATATATATTTATGCATGAATTTTTATTATTATAGTTATTTATTATACATTTATTACATCTATTTATTGAAAAAAAAAATCAACAAAATATTTATTATTATTATTATTATTATTATTATTAATATAATAATAATCTATAATATATATATATTTGCCTATTTATCAAATAAAGCATCAAATATTTATTTAAAAATAAAAATTTTTAACTATATGATGAGATCTCTTTAAATTACATCATCATCTAATTAATTTATCTATGATGAGGGAACACTTAATGCTATCCATTTGCCTCTATTTTTCAATCAATTCGGTATTGCTTTTTGCAACATCCTTGTGCATAACCAATAGTTCTTTAAAATAGAATTAAGTTCTAAATAATTATCAATTCCATCACTCATTCATTATTTTTAATATAATTTACTGATTTGATTTTCTCGATAATTACAGTTGGAAGAGCTCATTTTCCTCTTTTGTTTGTTTCTTCCATTTTATGATCTGATCGCTAATTTATTTCGCGTCCTAATATAGTGGATTTAGCCAATTAATACCGAATAATAAAATTGTATTAGAAAAGAGAAACAAATTGACCTGAAGTTTTATTATTATTAGAAAATAAATATTTGATTATGTTTCTAATACTCTTGTTGTGTGTATACACCACCAATCTGTTATTTTTTCTTGGATGTTTTAGTAGCTTTTGATGACAATTATTATAACTGTTGAAAAAATACTATAAAACTGAAGATTTTTTATTTTCCTTGACAACTTTTAAAGGAGTTACGCAATTATCGCTATGCCAGTTTGAACGTTGCTAAAAAAATTTTTTTATCTATCTTTGAATAATGATTCGCGGTAAAAGTGTGCGTATTTACAAATCTCCATAATTATATTGAACAGTTTTCGATAATGGTTCAAGGCTAAATCGTTAACACGTTCTTGATGCTCAGTATTATGGATACCGGCAGTATTGGAACTAGTGGAGGGAAGGAGATTGTTTTCGAGTATAATACGCGCAAAAGTACACACTGCGCCACATTTAAAATTAATGTTAATACACAACAAGCATATGGGCCGATACAATCTTGTTAGTGGTGTTAGTGAGATTCCACACTTATTATGCAAGATCTAGAAATCTTTGTAACGTGTTATTAACACAATAACAAGATTTTGTTAAATACATATGTGTGTATCACGAATTAAATATTTTGAATGTGAAACTTGTAAGCAAGGCCATAAGAGTGGTTGGTGAACACATGATGCAAATCTACAAATTGAGCATGTGACACTGTTTCATGGTCATGAAATATTTATGCAGTAATAAATACATAAGATGGAGGATAGATGGATTATAAAGAGAGAGAGAGAGGTAAAGTAAGTCACTGTTTGACAAGTGGCCCAAGTTACATCACCACTAATAAAAAATGGCAAACATTTGATAATAATAATGTGATCATGATTTTAATTAATGGTTTGTTTCTTATTGCAAGCAAATTTTTTTAATTATTTAACAAAATTCCATATAACATTCTTCAAATCTTTCACGTTGTTCATGAAACACTTTATAATTGTTTTTTTTAAAAAAAAAATTAAATTGAATATTATTTTTTTTAAAATCAAAAAAAACCAGAGAGATTCTTTTATAATCAATTCTATTTATATTCTTCTTACATGATTGTTCATCATCATCTAATTTTTCCAAAAATTCATTATGATCCTCTGCAAATCTTTTAGCTCTATCCCATATTTCTACGTTTCTTGCTAGTTTACTCTAATCAATCCATAAATCAATCATTAGTTAGATAAATAGGTAATTATATATAAATTGCGTGCATAAGTTCGCGATAATATGATGAAATTTTGATTCCTTACTGTTAATAGTGTCTGTCTAAGTTTTTCAGCAAATCTAGCATCATTAGCTCTAAAATAAATAACAACAACAATTATAATTAATTATTGTTAAAATTTTTTCTTTATTATTATATTATTATGATACAAACTGTTCAACATATTTTGTTGCAAAAGTATAAAATTGTGGACATATAATACGTAGGTTGACATCAATTGGATTAGCTATTAATGCATTTATAATTTGATCCTCAAGAAATTTTGGTCGTTGAATTCCTACTATTTGCCTACAAAGTTAATTTTATTGATGGTTGGTGGATGAATTAATTTTGTACAGAATAAATAAATAAATTGATTTATCAAACCTTTTTGCAAGTCTTTTGGCTATCCAAAATGGTAAATCTATTATTGCACCTGCCTTGATTCTCTAATATATGTTTATTTTATTCATTAAAATCATCATCATAAATAATTAAAATCATCATTATTATAATAATAATGATTATTATTATTATATTGTTTAACGATAATAGTAACAATATATTCTTCTTACTATGGAATCATCAGTTCCAACAAGTTTTCCTAAACCATCAACTTCTTTAAAAAATTTTACTGGAACTTTCTACACAAATTAAACCAATATTATTATTATTAAAAGAAAGATTTAATAGTTAGATTAGGAAATAAATAAAGTGTTAGTTACAGGTTCATCAGCAAAATATTGATCAAAATTTTCAAAAGACATTATTTATTATTTATATTTATTTTTTTTTTTGGTGACAAAACATTTTATGAAAATAACACGTTAAAACGCAAAATCAAATGGTTGCACGAAATTGGTACCTATTTAGAGTTGACTAGATTCTTTTTTTTTTTAGTGTCATTAACATTAATCCAAAAAGTGTATTAATAAATTTGACAAGTATTGAAATATAAAACATTAAACATTTAAATAGATGTTTTTTATTTTTATCCTTTAAAATATTTTTGTAATTTGAAAAACTATGTTTAATACCACTTATTGGAGAGAGCAATAATAACCATTCACGAAACAAAGAATCTGACATACCCAAAAAACATTGACCAAAAGTAATTTGCCATCCAAATACATTGGTGTGCCTGCTACCGATTCATCAACCAATAAAAAAGTTAAGAAAGAGAAGGCAGTCAATAGAGAAAATTTATCAAACCTGAAAAAACTTGTCAATGAATTATTATCTACTGGAAATCCTCCACAAGATATCAATCATATTGGAATATAATACAGTAAGTTCTGCAGGATATTAAGAATATTGTAATAAGTAATCGATTAATGAAAATTTGTTTTTAACTTTTAATGGTGGCAAAAAAGCCATTGAGTCAGTTAATTCACACTTTGCACTTGCCATGACACTTAAAACTTTATGTCAAGGAAAGGTAGATTTAATAGAATTCTGTGTAAAGTTAATTTTTTTAATTGATATTTATTTATTTAGCAAAGCTTGTTATAATTTTCTACCATTGAGAAACATGAATTGGAATATTATACTTTCAAAAATTTAGTTTATTATTATTTCGGAAGTATATAAACTTAATTATATGATATTAACTTTGATGATAAATTTTGGTACAATTAGGTAATATTTCTCTTGGTACTACTCCTCAATTAATTATTAGATGGTTTTCATATACTTGAAACTTCTAGTCAATAATCTCTTTAAATTTATGAGAGGAAGAAAATTTAAATTTCTATACATAGAGTAATAGGTAAACTCAATAAGTCAGACACTCGATAAGTTGGATTTAGCCTAACTTGGACAATTTCTTTTGATAAGTCGGATTTGGTAAATTTTTGAGATAATTTTTACTATTTTTAATAATGTACGATTTATTATTTTGCAAGTTTCGTCTTACTATTTACAGCAAGAAGTTACATTGAGATTAATTCTGATTTAGGAATTAAAAATGCTTAATAATGATGAAATTGTTGCAAGCAGTAGAAAACATGGGCCCACCAACATGTAATAAAATGGCGAAAATTTTAAAATACGTTATGACAAGAATTTAATTATAGCCCCGCTGTGATAAGGTTTGGCTGTATAAGTAAATAATTTATTTGATTTTAGGATTAAAAGATTTAAATTAAATGGAAAACAAATTAATTATTTTGATACAAACTAGCTTTCTTTTTTTGTAAAATTGCATATTTCGACAAGTCGAGTTTCTTTGATAAGTCGGACCACCATTCCCAGCCACTTATCGAGTTTACCTATATATTACACTGCCAACAATTAATGATGGCCTTTTTAAGTTCCAATTCCCTATCAAATAAGGATTTGGAAAAATAATTAACTGACACAAATTATTAGTAAAGTAATATTTATAAAAGATCTTTAATTCCAATATATGAAATTTTGGTTATTATATCAAAAAAACTTTTCAATTTGTTGCCATAGTGAGGTTTTTTACAGAATGAAAATAATATAGGCAAACTTGATGAGTTGGACATTTATTTATATTACAATAAAAATATTTGATTATGTAACCCACCCAGCCAAAAAAACAATAATAAAATTTTTTTTTCTTCTGGTAAAATCACGTGTTGATATTCATTTAATTTTTATATATATATATAAAATAAAAAACAAAAATTTCCTTCCTTCATTGCTTTTCATTGTACGCAATATTTATTTTACCATGGCTATAATAATAATTAATAGAAATGATATGATATTAAGTATTATTGCAATACTTTTTTCTATTCTTGGAGTATTTTTTTATCGAATAATAAGTAAGTCCTTTTTTTTTAATTTCTTTTATTTTTCATACAATCTATAAAAAAATAATTTCAACATTTTGAACCAAAAAATAAACAGCAAGAGCTTTTAGAATAATTAATCAAAATGAACGTCCTAGATTTAGACTTAGACATGTAACTCCTGAGATGGTAATAAAGATATCTATCTTTATTTCTTTCTTTGTTTTCATTTATAAGACATTTATTTATCTAATTAATTTAATATTTTTCTCCCTTCATAGATTGAAACAGTACATTCAATGTTTCCTGATATACCAACTGCTGCAATAAAATACGATCTTCAAAAAACTGGGTCAGTAGAAGTTACTTGTGAAAATATTCTTAAAAATAATAGTAGTCTTCCAATGGTATTTATAATATAATTCTCATATATATATATATATATATTTGCGTTTATACAAAAAACAAAAACTGACAAAGGTTTTTTATGAATATTAAGCCACCACCACCTCGACCACCACCAACACAAACAACAACATCAGCATCATCATCACGTTCTAATGTGACTCCAAATCATAAATCACTTATTGATAAATATAAGCTTCATGAAGCTATTAAACGAGATATTGTTCCAAATGAGCCACCAAAAGTATGGGAAGCTACCCCTGAAAAAAGGCAAGAAATATTACAATGGAAAAAAGATGCAATGGTTTTACAAGCTAGAAAGTTAGTATTTATTATTAATTTTTGTGGGAAAGTGAAGAAGAAAAATGTAAAACTAATTATTATTATTATTATTATTTAAAGGCGGTTTCTTGCACAACAAAACCAGAAATCTTCATCACAGCCAAATAATGAATCTAAATCATCAATAAATAATACTGACACCAATATTAATACTCCCACTTCTATTAACATCAAGTGAATTCCTGCATTATAAAAAGAAAATTAAAATTAGCATATAATAAATTATAATAATATACTCACAAAATATAGATTAAATTTTTTGGCACGATTTTATTATATATTAATAAAATGACTTGAAATTTCAATAATTATATCTAAAATATCTAAACTTTTATTAATTTATTAAATTAATACTTAGTAGGCCGTCCATCACTTGCAATGCAGACATTAATTTCTATCAAGAATGCTTTCAATTAATTTTAAGTAAACATCTATTGGAATTCTTCAATTAAAAACGACCACTAATTCGTTCAAATTTTTGCTGATTAGGTCTTTTCAAATATGAGCCTCCAATTCATTTGTGTGTGTTCAATAGGATTTGAGTCGGGAATTTATTTTAATATAATCTCGATTATTAAAATTATTGTTTATTAATGGCAACAAACAAGATCGGAGTAATTATGATGATCCGATTTACTATTGACTTTTTACAAATGGGCCAGAAAAGCAGCCTTTAAAATATTTTTCAACGCCGTTAAGGGGATTTTAAATCTAAATGATATTAAAATTGATACTTTAGAATTAAAGGTGGAAATCATCAAAAATAATCAAATGGTCTGGAAACCATTCCTTAGCTTAAGAATAAAATATTACAAAGAACGGATTATTCACATGATTGATGCTGATTGGGTTGGTGTTTCTTTTCATTTTAAAACGGAGATAAAAAAGATGTCCATTAAAGATAATAATGTAGATGTATTTATAACTGTAAAAAAATGTATATATAGTCAACCCTCATCTAAATGAACAACCTTGTGATGTTCATTTAGAATAGAGTCCTGCGTGGATACAGCAATGTATCGACCGATGAAAGTAAGATAAATAATAAAGTCCAGTTCACTAATGACGAACTAGTTATATAATCTAATCAATATAATTAACGCTCTATGAAAAATTGGACTACGATATTGCTGAAACAACTGGTAATGAATTAAACGGCTTGTAAAATGAAATAACTTACCAGTCTGACCTTTCATACCATTGATTCCCCAAATATTCATATTAGACTGAGTGCTATTTCTGAATTATTCACACATTCACTCACTGATTTAAAATAATTAACCAATGCGTTGTTGAAAAAGTCAACGAAAATATATATTGTAGGCTCAATCAACTTTTAGAAAAATGTTTGCCAATGAGTTATGAATTTGAGTACAGAAATTAAAAAAATTTAATAAAAAATAAAATGATTAGTATAACTGTTGATGCTGAAAGATCTTTTTCAATTTATAAAAGTATATTAACTGATAAACGCACAGCTTTAAAAGAAGATTCGATTAAATTTCATATATTTAATTTGCCCAAAAATTATGAAAAAAAAAGCATACGTAAAAACCATAATCCCGCGTCACCCCAACCCCTAACCAGTTTCTATGACCGCTCAGCGGGTTCGAGCCGAACCAGTGTTCGACCGCATAAGTCTGGAATCTCAACAACCCGCGTCCGATAATCAGATTGTTACGATGTAGAAATCAAAATTGGAATGGGAGAGGCGATAGTAAAATGTTTAAAGTTCATCCAAAATATTTTGAAAGCAAGGTCTTCACAATTTAAAGTCGCTTTATCCAATAATTGGATCAAAAATCTGATGATGATGATGTTATTTTATTTGGGAAGGAAAATATATTTTAATTCTTCAAACGGATTATAATGAAGAATTAGATTTTTATATAAAAATATAAAAATCA
This sequence comes from Entrophospora candida, assembly GCA_910592215.1. Taxonomy (NCBI): domain Eukaryota; kingdom Fungi; phylum Glomeromycota; class Glomeromycetes; order Entrophosporales; family Entrophosporaceae; genus Entrophospora; species Entrophospora candida. The sequence goes on from CAJVPN010000070.1 coordinate 31,775, forward strand.
CACCATTCAAAAATATCATCAATGAAGAATTATATCAAGAACTTCTTTAATAATATAATAACGAGAAATCCAAACTAACATTGTTTCCCCATAAACAGGCAACGGAAAATCATTGAATTTTAAAAATAATCATAAAGTAGTTCATTGTTAGAAGAATGTAAAGTGTATAAATTAGTAAAGAAAAATTAATAATTGATATATTTTTCTTTTGGAATATATTTTTTCTATAGGCTAATCAAACTAGTTTTTCGTATTTAACTAGAACTTGAACTGATGGTTTCTAACATTTTTTTTTCTCTAATAACACTTAACACATGATTTATTTCAAGGATTGTATTAGTACAAAATTTTTTCTTGAACGTTCGTTAATAAAAGGGTTAGGCCTCAATTTCACATACTGTAGATCAAAAAAATTTTTTAAGAAATAAAAAATAAAATTCTTCGAAATGTCTAATTATAATAATTTCTCATCCTTGGATGACACTATATACTTGTTTAACAACCTCAACATTTCTGATACTCTGCCATTAATATACTTTAATAAGCTAGTAAATGATTTTTCAAACTTGTTGAATAATTCTGATCATTATGATGTTGAGATCAAAGTTGGAGGAGAGAAAGATAGTAAAACTTTTAAAGCTCATTCTATCATCTTAAAAGCGAGATCTTTGTATTTCAGAGCAGCTTTATCCAATAATTGGATTAAAAAATCTCATAATGGTGATATTTTATTTGAAAAAGAAAATATTTCTCCAAGAGTTTTTGAAGTTCTTTTAATGTAAGTAGATTGATTTATAATTATTAAAAAATAATCATATTTACCAATATTGGTTTTTCCATTTATATTTTTAAAAGGTATATGTACAATGGAATCATTAATGTTGATACCCTGGATGCAAATGAAACTTTAGAACTTCTTGAAGCTTGTGATGAATTAAATTTTAATGAGTTGATGGATGATTTGCAAAAATATTTAATCATTGAAAAAAAAAAATGGATTCAACAAAATTTAATGTATGTTCATAAAACTTCATTAAAACATCAATTGTTTGGTTTACTTCGAAATCATTGCAATAAATTAATTTGTGAGGACCCAGAAGTATTATTGAAATCTAATGATGATGATGATGTTACAATAATTGAAAAGTCTATACTTGTGTCTATATTGAATAAGAATGATTTAGACTTGGATGAGATTTATGTATGGGATTATGCTATTAAATGGGGAATAAGTCAAAATGAAACATTAGAAAAAAATATTTCAGAGTGGAACAATGATGATTTCAAAGAGTTGAAAACTATATTAGGTGATATTATTCCATTAATAAGATTCAGTGAAATATCTGAAGAAAATTTCCATGAGAGAATCAAACCTTATAGAAAAATTTTTGATAAAGATGTTTATGAAGAAATTCTTCAATATTATTTTACTAATAATTGGCAACCCAGATTTCTTTCTCAAAAAGGTCCAAGAACACAAATCCAAAAAGGAAAATTATTAAATTCAAAATCAAGATCTTTAATTTCTGGTTGGATTGATCAAAATACAACATATGATTTTGAATTGATACTTTGTGGATCTCAAGATGGCTTCTCAAGGGAAGTTTTTATGGAGAAATGTTATAACATTGAACAAACTGTAGTGTTGATGGAAATTGAAGAAACAGGTGAATTAGTAGGTGGCTATAATCCTGTTTTTTGGAATAGAAAAAATAAATCTCCAGATTTAGGTTATGACATTTATACAGATCAAAGTTTTATTTTTAAAATTGATAAAAATCAAATTAATAATTCAATAATAAGTAGAGTCAAATGCCCCGAGTATGCAATATATCATGATAAGAAAACTTTTAATACCATTATAGACGATATAACATTTCATGAGTCTATTGTCAATTTTTTTGAATTACAACTATTAAACAGCATTGATAATGAATCTTATTGTTATTATCATTATTTTGATGATATATATGAAGAAAATTTAAATCTTAAAAGTAATTATAGCACTAATTTTTTAGAAGAATATGAAGTGTATAAATTAGTGAAAAAAAATTAATCATTTTTTTCAATACTTTCATATATATATATATACATATTTACAGTCAACCCCCTCTAAGTGCACCCCCCTCGGGAATGAGTGATAGCGTGCACTTAGAGGGGGTGTGCACTTAGAGAAACAAAGCATTTCATTGGTTGCACGTGACACCAATAAAGAATAAAAATTTTTGCATAAAAATAAAAATTTATTAATTAATTATTTATATTCTTTATTATTATTTGCTAAGTATAAAATTTAATTCTTTATCATCTCTTCACTAAAAAAAAATTTTATATAATTATTGATTAAGATAAGATTCTATTATGGTTTGCCTCATTGTATTTATTGTTTTCAAACTAATATATCTATCAAGAGAATTAACCAGTTTTATTTGTTGACTAGAATAAACAAAATTCATATTTTTGAGAATTAGATAAAGTTACTCTTTTTGGAAGCATTTTATTTAGAAGCAATAAAAGAATAAAATATTTAATGAGATGAGTGAGTGCAAAAATTAGATGGTTGTGTATGTAAGAATATATATTATTTTTAATTTATTAATGATAAGGTTAATTTATAATAGAAGTTTTATTTTTAAAGTTGGTTACAAGAGTTTAGTTATTAAATAAAATTCTTGATTCATGTCTTATTTATAATAATTTCAACTACATAAGCTTCTTTGTCTACATTCTTGTACTTTGTTTTAATAACCTTTGTATCTATTAAAAAAAAAGAATTCTTTATTTCCCTGTCACTCACTTAATAAAAATGAACACCTCTTACAAAATAATTCTGTCATACTAATAAATTTAATTCTTTACCTTTTACTAATAATAAATTTAATTCTTTATATTCTTTATTATTATTTGCTAAGTATAAAATTTAATTCTTTATCATCTCTTACAAAAAATCAATTCTTTATCCATTTTTTTTTGTTAAAAGTATTTTAATTTAATAGCGTCGCACAATTTTTATTGGACAACGATCACGTGAAAGTCACGGGAGTGCACTTAGAGAGGGAGTTTTATATAGATGGGAATGAAAAAAGACCGTGCAGTGCAGGGGGAAGGGGGTGTGCCACTTATCTCTAATTCCCGAGCTTGGGAATGAATGAAAGTGTGCACTTAGAGGGGGTTGACTGTATAACCTAAATAAAAAAATCACTTTATTAAAATAAAATAATTATTTCTTAAGCATTTTCATATCCATCTGATTCATAAAATTCAACTATGCTATCTGACTTATTTGATCCATTATCACTTTCTCCATCACCTTTCATAATTTCATCATTTAAATTCCTTTTCACTTCTGATAATTCATTATCTTCATTTTCCCAATATAATTCATCTTCATCTATATCAATACTACAACATTTTGTGGAAACTTTGGTAGATTTTTTAAGGTGTTGTTCACAATAATTTGCAAGAAATTTATGTGGACAATAATTACACTTTGTAAAATGAGTCTAAATTTACTAAGTGGAGGCATAAAATAATTTTTTTATAAAAATTTGTGTATCATTGTTTATTATATTATTTGTTAGGACATTATGCACAATCCAAATGCTAACCATATATGCACATTAATATCACCTTATTTATCAAAATATGATAAATATATTTTAGGACCCTGGATTATTATTGAGATAATATCCAGGCTATTAGTAAATTTTAGAAGCCTTACCCAAAATTTTTACCCTTTTAGGCATGTAACATTTTTCTCCTTTATCTATTTTAGCATATAACATGTCAAAAATTAAAAGATTTACCCATATAAGACATGTCAGGGTTGGCAAATTGACTGGTCCATTGAGAACTGATGGAATTTGGACTAGTCCATTTCCATTAATAAATACTAAATATGGTTAAAATGTTACACTAATAGGCCCAATGGACCATAAATTTGCCAACCCTGAGACATGTAACTTCATATGTAACCATATGAAAAACTATCCAATATATTTTTATCAAAAAATCATATTAATATAGTTGTTGATGTTTTCACAGAACCCATATCTGAATCTAATATATTATTATTATTTCCAAGATAAAATAAACATTATTTAAAGTCCTGAAGATTATGATCATTTATGGTATTGTGAGAATTCAAAATATGCAGTTAAACAATTAATAAAAAAATCTTGAATTCACTCAATCATTATTGGATAATAACCATAACTATAATAATAATATTTATAACAATGTTAAGGTTAATTACATAGATATACAAACAATAATGTGTGAAATAGATCCTTATTTCAACAATCCTATATCTTGTATATTCTTTATGAGAAATCTCATAAGAGAAGGAACATATGTATCAAAACTCAAAATTCAAAGGGAGGAAAGCAGCTCTGGAATTGTTAAATATGTTTCAGGAACTTTGAAAAAATTTGGAAGTCCAGGTAAGGTTGCTTGTTGAAACTCCTTCAGAAATCAATCAACAGGGTTTTGGCAGGTTACACATTAATTGTTTATTAGAGTTTTGGCAGAGTTTCGCATTTTGAGGTTTTGCCATTTCAGCATAGTTTCAATAGGATTTTTGATAAGATTTAATATAGTTTTGCCATGGTTTCAGTAATTACTAAGGAGGTTTTGCCCACAACCTTAAGTCCAGGTACAAGGAAATCATTGAATGGGAACATTCAATTGGGATATCATACAACAAACATTCTCAAGCCACTTCATCCATCAAAGTTTTATTATATATTTCCGTAAAATTAAAATAATCATTTTCATCTATACTTGGTGGACAAATGTTTGCATCCAAAATTTCTTTTGAGCTTATTTCAAAATTATACTAATTAAAATATTGTAATTTTTATATCATTTGAAAGCTCTTATTCTTGCGAATATGTCTGTGACATTAAATTTTGAAGTTTTGTCATGAAAAAGATAAAAATAAAAAATAAAAAAAGATGTAAAAATAATGAAGTTGATAGATAAAAAAAAGGCTTATTTTTTATTTCAAAAAAAAATATTATTTAATATCTAGTTGGCCAACCATTGAACATTTTTTCAAATTGGCCTGTAGATAAATTTCTAGGTCAACTTGCAGAATTTTTTCTTTGAGCAATTTGTTCTTTTGTTAATGGCATATTTAATCATGACAAATATAAAAAAAATGTAAGGAAAAGTTAAAGCTATACATGCAGCCCAAAGTATTTTGACACTGTCATAAAGGAGTTACACATGTCATAAAAGGGTATTACACTTATGTTTTTAATAGTGAGTGCCGTAATTAATTTCTACTTTCTACCATCAAAATTGGAATAATTTTGACCATTGAAATCACCAAACCAATTTGGTAAAATTGATTAAAAACGCGTCGTTACACGAATTTACTTGGTCTCATTTTCAATTTATATAAAGTGAGCACTTACTTTGACCTTGCATAACTCATTCAATATTTGAGATAAAAATTTTAACCACTGATTTTGAAAGCTCTAGTGTTGTTTAATAAAAATCAGTGACTCGAATTTTTTTTTATTTACTTTTGCCAAATTTGGTAAAATAAATTTTTATTATACTACATTTTTGATTATAGATGATCTGCGCTGCATTACAGTACACACTATATATATATATCGGTCCTTCTGTTTTGGCAAAATAAAGACCGCTATAGAAAGATAATGTAGTACAATATTTTTTATTTTTAATATATAGTACGAATTACGAATACATTATTTACATTAAAAATATTTTGTGAGTAATGTTATAAAGATATGAAATAAGGATAATGTATATGTGATGTATTGTTGTCATAATAATAAACATATTGTAACAATAAGAGAAATATACATGCGTTCAGGTTATATCTAAATAATACGATCATAATTTATTCGTAACTAATTGATATTAATTTGATGTGGTATAGAAAATTTCCTATTTAACACTAAAATAAATTTTTTGTTCAACAAATAAATATTAGAGTTTCTATTCGTAATACGAATTTTTATTTCTTCTAATTTTTCGTTTATTCGTTTATTCGAATTATTCGTTTATTTGTTTATTCATTTTATTCATTTTGTTTATTTATTTGTATTATTCGTTTTATTCGTTTCGTTCGTTTATTCGTTTCGTTCGTTTATTCGTTTATTCGAATATTCAAATTCATAACGAATAAACAAATAATTGGGATAAACCTTATTTGAATAGAACCTCTAATACTAATACTAATGCTAACAATAAACGATTAAGTCGTGTGATTTTATAACCAAAAGGAAATCATTGCTATTTTTGAATTTAAAAATTTGCAATTCATGGATTCACGAGATTCATGCATCGTCAAAAATCCCCTTGATTTCGATGAGTGTAACCCCCTTAATGACGATAATGATTTGTGGTCACTACAAAACAAAAATTAAATTCTTGTTTTTTCACTTTCACAATGCTGTTGTTTTCATTAATCCATTATAATTAATTAATTCGTGATCCGTGTGACAATTGCAAAATTTTGCCGATCATTAATATTATTTTTGTGTCGAAATATCTCCAAAACTCTAATGGTGATTTTTAGGCAAGAATCCAGTGGTCCTGCATATAAAGAGGTCATTGAAAATTGATATATTGGTACATCGACAGATTCATATCATGTATTACAAATGGTTTTGGGGAAATTTTTAATTAGCATATTAATAATTCGCAAAAAAAATTTTGCGCCAAATTCTGTCTCACGTATTAATTAATTTATTTCGTGCACATAATTATGATGTAACGTTATACCTTCCCACCTGAATCTTATATATGCATGTATACTCCATGCGATCACTGCGATTTTCTGCTGTGTTGTGCTATATGAACGGGAAGATCCTATATACCTAGATAAACTAGTTTTGCATATTATTGTTGTACACACTGGCAAACAATTGATGTAATATTAATATATATATATATCTTTAAATATATGGGGTTTTTTTTTTCATACAAATAATGCATAATTTCTTCACTTCTTAAACTTTTTCATTTTTAAATCATAACAAAACAACAGGAAAAAATCATGGGCGCAAATAACTCAACATTAAAGGATAAAGCTGATAAAAAGAAAAAATTCTTATCTGATGACGGAGGTGATTTTATTTCTAATACTGATGATTATATAAATATTTTACCAATTAATGAAGGTGAAGCTGCAAGGACAGATGAACTTCATTTCGTGTTAAAAACGTTAAATGGTGAATCAAATTTTGTTGCTCCGATTGATGAAAAATTGAAAGATGAAGATGGATTTAGGGTGTTAGATGTCGGGTAATTAAAAATAACTAAAAATAATTAAATTATTTATTTATTTATTAATCATGTATAATTTTATTAGATGTGGTAACGGATCATGGACATTGGATATGGCAACAGAATATAAAAAAGCAAAATTTACTGCATTGGATATACTGCCAATATTTCCGAATGAAATTAGACCAAAAAATGTAGATTTTGCGTTGGGAAATATTCTCAAAGGATTAGACTTCGAGTCAGACACATTCGATTATGTGTTTATGAGATGTATGAAGGCGGCCATATCAAATGATAACTGGCCAAAAGTTATACGTGAATTGTTAAGAATTCTAAAACCAAATGGTTGGTTGGAAATATGTGAAATTGATGGTGGCTTTGTTAATGGATCTCCTGAAGCTGATTCGTGTTTCAATCGAAGTAAAATTTTTTTTGATATTTGAAGATTTTAAGTTAGCCAATTAAAAATTAATTTTTTATTTTTTTTGAAAAACACAATTCTAGTGGAAGAAAAGCTCTTGAAAAAATATGGAATATCATTAGATTTGATCGAGTTGCTTAAAAAGACTTTTACGGATCATTTTCATTCGGTGGTTGATGTACAATATATACGGAAAGATCTTCCATTGTGTGGTCGATGGGATGATCCAGATAAAAATAAAATTGCCGAAGTTTGTCGTAGAAATATATCATGGGGGGCAAAAAATATTGGCCAAGCGGTGGATTTTCTTGGTCTAAAACCTAAAGAATACGAAGAATATATCGAAAAAGTCTTTGATGGTACTAAAAATTGTTCATATTGTACCATGGCATATTATAGAATAATCGTAAGGAAACTTCCTAAATAGTGTACACGTATCTTTTGGATGAAAATATATTTATATGCAAAATAGTATAATTTTGTATTTATTAATTAATTATAGTGCATAATTTATAATTTCATCATTAACAAGTAGTAATGAATTTCAAATCAAGTAGAACAATTAACACATATATAAGTTTTGCAATCTCCAGAAATTTGGGATTAATAGAAATATCTTTTTTTTAAAAAAAAAGTACTTTATTATTATTATTATTGTTGTTGTTGTTGTTGTTGTTGTTATTATTATCAGAAATTTTATCTTGAGCTTTAATTATTTTTACTAAATTCCTAAAGCCAGCAATAATTTTATTTGGATTTTTAAGGAAAAGATAGCTGGATGGTTCTTTTAGATTAGCTAGAATCTTTTTCAATATGTCATTGTTATTCCATTTATCACTACCAAATTCTTCTTTCCCACTATTCAAAAATTTCAAAGCTAAATTCATTTCATTACAAAAAATCAATGATTTTATAAAAACTATCCAAGTGTCAATTGTTATTATTTGATTGTTTAATTTTGTTTTCATATTTATCAAGTCACTCCATATTGTTAGCAAACTTTTTATATCTTGATTTTTGCCATAAATATCTGCCAAAGCATGAAATGTTGTCACATCTGGCTCAACCTTTAGATCATGCATTTCTTTAAGACATTTTTGTACTTGATCGAATTGTTTCAAATCACCAAATCCTTGCAACAATATATGAAAAGTTACAAGGGTTGGGTTCATATTATTTTTATAAATATATAAATACCATTCTATTGCATCTTCTACATACAAATCAACCAATGATCTATTAGCATCGCCACTATTACCGCCACCACCACTGATTAGACCAGAGTGATAGAGAGCAGCTCTAAAGTTACCAGAAATCATGGTGTTAATAGTAACAATATCAACACTAATGTTCCATCTCTTTTCCATTTCTTCAAGAAAAAAATTTTTAGCATTTTCAAATTGATTATTTTTAAAATAAGCATTAATTATCTTATTGAACGTTTGTTTTGGTGGCTTTAAAGATTTATTGAGCATTTGTTTGTATATTGCGATTGATTTCTCAATATCCAGCTTATTTTCTAGATACTGAGCTATTATCGAATCAAATACCGAAGAATTCAATTTCAAGGAATTTAATTTCAAATAATCTTTAAACACAATTTCTAATTCTTCAATTTCGCCCAAATTACCAAAAACATGTATAAACGAAACGTAAATTTGATGATCCAACTTAAACCGTTTAGCCTTAAATAATTCATAAAGTTTTTTAAAATCATTAATTGATGCTTTATTTTCTATGTATGAATTTATTATTATACTTAGTGTAGTTTTGTTTGGTATTATGGATGATGGATGTCTTTCATTTTGTTGTAAAATCAATTTCCAATTCTCGAAAACTCCCTCGAATCTTTTAGTTTTTGAATATGTTATTAATAATAAATTATAAATTTCTATGTCATGAATTATTCTTGAATTTATAATATCAGATTTGATTTTTTCCATTTGTTGCAATCTCAAATCTATCTTTGTCTGATCTACTACCAATCCATTGTTCTTTAATAATTTTGCTAAATCACAATAATCTGCATATGTTAAATTTCCATTATTATTGTTATTATTGTCTCTTCTTTTTGAAGATGAAGTGTATAATGACCAGGCAATATCTACTTCATCTTTTATTATTGCATTTCTGAATATTGTTGAAATTTTTAAATTATTTCCATCGAAACTTGGTAAAGCTTTAGTTCTTGTGACAATACTTTGTTGTCTTGGTAATTGATTAGTATTTGTGGTTGTAAGATCACAATAAATTATCCTTCTTGTTAAAAATGATGACGACGGTGATGATTTATTTTTAATTTGTCGAAAAAAGATTATTGAAAGGTTTTTAAACAAATTTTGCATTTTTTAAAAAGTTTTTTTTTGATCAAAAATTTTTTTATCTATAATAAGAAAGATTTCCGGCAAAAATTCTCTACTTCTAAAGATACATATCTAAAAGTTTCTGAATTTAATGAATTTCCCATCTTTATTTTTGATGAGAAAGCTCTCTCTCTCACAATCTATGGATGAAAAAGGAACACTATCCTTGAATTAAAGCAAAATGAAAATGATTTTAAGATAATCTCGAAGAAATTTTAAAATTATATACTGGTTTTGGTGGCGGGGATGGTAATATTCCTATTTGTATCTCTCGAATATTCATGACATATTAAATCATATAATTTTTTTTATTTTTAATGTTATGAATGTTATGCTCATTATTCACAAGCTTTTTTATATATATACAACTTTAAATATTATAAACTTCTTGTTTTAATCTCGTAGGAATTTGTTTTTCTTTACGAAAACAATGAATATAAAAGAAAAAGTTTTATTTTTCGAATTGCAACGTTGTTGAAGAAAGAAATATTGAAAATGATATGGAGATTTAGGATGTCAACATCCAACATTATCAGTATAAAATGTATACAAAGTCATAATAAATAGTTTCCCGACCATTTTTCCTTTTTGCATTTGGTGGGTAACTAAAACTCCTCAGCTTCAACAATTTAACCAATACGAAACAAATTATACTTCAGAAATAATTATCCACGTTATAATTATGTACGCATATGTTTTTTTCAGTAACATATTCCCTTACCCAAATTCCCTCAAAAAATGTTAGATTTCCCATCTAATATTAACACGTTCACATCATTTTGAATGATTAATGTGCTTATATACCACCTAACGTAAAGATTTTTATTAAAGATACATTATATATCCTTTCCCAGATTTACATCATGGCCAACCTTTAATGTTATTAGCACATGAAATGTGCCTATTATTTATATATAATTTTCTATACATTATTAATGCATATTCTTTATGATTCGGTTTTGTTTTTTTTCACCTTTGAAGTAATAAAAAAATTGATTTTTCTTATACTTTTTAATAATAGTTTATATATATTACCACTTTACCTGCCTATCATGTTCCATATATTAGTCGTAATGTTCTTTATAATCCAGTTCAAAAATTATTTGTCATCTTTGGAGTAATAAAAAAAATTGAATTGAGATTGTTTTTCTTAAACTTTAATAATGGTTTATATATGTGTGTGTGTGTGTTACTTCTTTACCTGCTCGTTCACTCACTATTTATGCTTATCATGATTGTTTTAATTTCGTTATCACTTGTAGAATTTTCTTATTTGTTTGCAATAAAATGAATATAATTAATTGATCATTAATATGATATATGATTTCTTAGTAATTAGCGATTAAAAATGTCGTTTTGAGTCCATTCAAGACCAAGCTTGAAAATTACAAAGCACTCTACAATAATAGCTTGGTAGTTTATGATTTATGTGTAACATTTATAATATTTACACGTTTAAAAAAAAATAAATGACTACTGCTGCATTTTTGGAAAGTAATTGTCCAGACTTGAAACTTATAAGTCGTGGTAAAGTACGGGATTTGTATGAAATAGATGAAAAAACTTTGCTTTTTGTTGCAACTGATCGAATAAGTGCATTTGATGTTATAATGAAAAATGTGGGTAAATTATAATTATCATCATGATTTTTGTTAGAAATAAAAAAATTTTAAAATAGATTCTTTTAATTATTTGAAAAAAGGGAATACCAGGGAAAGGAAAAATCTTAACAAGGATTTCATTATTTTGGTTTAATTATCTAAAAGATATTATACCAAATCATTTAATAACAGCAGAATTCAGTGAAATGCCAGATATTTTACAAAAATATAAAGATCAATTAGAAAACCGATGCTTATTGGTAAAAAAATGTAAGGTCCTACCTGTTGAAGCTATTGTGCGTGGTTATATAACTGGTAATAATAATAACATAATAAATAATTATAATCATAATTATAGAAATAATAATAATTTAATTTTCAAGGGTCTGCCTGGGAAGAATATAAGAGAAAAGGTAGTATATGTGACATTGAACTTTCTAAAAATTTAAAACAATGTCAAAATTTTGATGAACCTTTATATACTCCTAGTACAAAAGCAGAGATTGGGCATCATGGTGAGTTTTTTTTCTAAATTTTAAAAATATTTCTTTAGAAAATATTTATATATTTATCTGCTGTTATTATTATTATTATTATTATTATTATTATTATTAGATGAAAATATTCATCCCAATAAAGGTATATGGTACAAATAAGTTATTGATAAAATATTTTAAATTGATAAATTAATACATTGATGATTTTTAATTTAGTCAGTGAAATTGTTGGTGAGGAATATGCAAATAAAATTTCAGAAATTTCAATAAAGTTATATTCAAAGGTTAGTTTATTGATTATTTTAATACTTTTATCTAGATAATCAATCAATTATTTATATATTTATATATTTATAGGCTAAACTTTATGCTTTGGGTAAAGGAATCATTATTGCAGACACCAAATTTGAATTTGGGATTGATTCTGATGGACAGCTCATTTTAGTAGATGAAGTACTAACTCCAGGTATATATTATCGTTTATAACAATAACATAATAATAAATACATGATTTAATAATCAATATTAAAATTATAAAGATTCTTCGAGATTTTGGCCAGCTGAATCTTACACAATTGATAAAACTCAAGAAAGGTTATTTTCAATTTTTTTAATTCTAATTTTTTATAACTTACTAAACTTAATAATATAAATTTATATTTATATAACAAAGCTTTGATAAACAATTTGTAAGAAATTATTTGTCAAGCATTGGATTTGATAAACAATTTGGAATTGAATTACCTGAAGATATTGTCAAAAAAACATTAGATAAATATATCAAGGCCTATAAATTATTAACTGATCAAGACCCCCAAGATTTTTTTTAATATTTTTATTATTATTAATGTTGAGATAAAAAATTATGTGTTTTAGATGTGGGCAAAGAATTTTGTCATTATGTATATCAATTATATCACCATGGAAATAAAGCTTGCTATTTAGAATAAAAAAGTAAATACAATAGACATTCCAACTGCCTAGATCATACAATAGTGATGTGATTCATGGATGGTCAATCTGGATATCTGCCCATTCATATTAATCTATTAATATGGATTGGTGGTTTAAATGATTGAATTGAAAAAATATATAATTCATCTCATTAATTAATTGTTTATTTATTATATCATCATCATCATTATTATTTTAATCAATAAAATTTATATATGATTTTTTAAGATACAAATGAAAAATAAACAAATAATAAATAATTTTTATAAATAGAATATACATATAAAAACAAATTATGAATTTAATGCATTTAGAATAATGGGATCTTCATCAAATTCTTTAAAATCAGTAAAAAGTGAAAATAATCCTTTAGGCAATCCTTGATTCAACTTTTCAATTCTTTCATGGAACAACTCTAAAGATGTCTCAAGTATTTCAGGTGAAGGTGATTCAGTTATTATGAGTGAAGTTGCACTTGCATATTCTTCTAACTTATCCCCATAATTGATGAGTGATAAGGTCTAATATTTTCTATTGCTATTGAATCAGTCAAAACATATAAAGATTATCTATTATATTAATTTATTAAAATTAGCACCACAAATCATTTATATTTCACCATTTCACCAACCATACCATGACCATCTAATGAATAATTTTTTATTTGATAATTAATTTCAATTAGTTTGAGTCTTCTGTTTTGTTTTGTATTGTGTTTGTTAAGAGTATAAGCAGTGAGAATGTTTGTATGTAGCAGGGTAGGACAATGATAATTTCACCGAAATAAGCTTTAAAACGTCTCAGAAAATATGATACAAGAGATTAAAGAATATGTTCAGGTGATCGATCGATAGTTGACATTGGTCATTTATTTTATAGGTATTTGATCTAAATTTCGATTGGCTAATTTGGAATAGATAAAAAATGTCAGATGAGTAGAAGTTTGTTGTTACACGAAATGTCATACAGAACTCATTGTTCCTGAAACTTCACCAGTATATAGTTGTTACCTCTCTAAATTGGAGATCAAGTTCAGATCCAATTCAAATCCAGTTTATCACTTACTTTTTATTGCCAGAATGTTTGCCATGTATTGTAAAGCTACATTGCACAATATAAAAAATTAGTGTAACATTTCAAATTTCCACTATGCTGATGATGGAAGAATGTTAATTCTGCGTAACACGATAAACAAAAAAAAACCTGCTCGGCTGCATTATTCATTCTAATCATTCTAACCGAGAAAAGTTATTCAAAAACCTATAAATGTTTCACAAATATGTTTATTATTTATATTATTATTAGAAAAGTTGTTAAATAAAAAAAGTAAAAAAAATTAACCATTTTACAATCATGATTTTCCCTTCTTTCTTTTCTTTACCTTTAAAAATCACAAATTCAATTATAATTAAAATAAGAGATTTATTAATTTGAGAAAATGAATAAATATAATAATGATAGTTGGGAAGATTTATTATGGCATCCTATATACAAAGCAAAAGCTATAAAGGACTACAAGAGCACTCATCCGATGGATTTATCTTTTGAAGCTGGCGATATTATTGAAGTTCTTGGAATTGGTGAGAAGGAAAAAGGGTTAATTATAGTAATAAGTAATATTCAATATTCAATTAAATTACTCATTTTTTTATTATTATGTAATTTAGAAAACGATGATTGGTTGAATGGTAATTGTAAAAATTCAAAGAAATTTGGTTCATTTCCAAAAATATTTGTCAAAGTGACAGAAAAATATCCAGAAATCGATTATGATATGATTATTGATATTTACAAAAATAAAAATAAGAAAAAGAATAAAAATAAAAAGATTATTGATGATGATGATAGTGGTGATGATAATGATGAATTACAACAGCTACAGCAATCACTACCATCTCGTCCTACCACCAAAAGGAAAGAATCATATTCATCAGTTCAGAGTTATGATAGTATGTCTATTTTCAGTAGTTATGATTATGAAGAAACAGATCCACTTAGGTATTTACCAAATTTTATTTTATTTTTAATCTTAATGAGTAATATACTAATGAGTAATATACTAATAATGTTGTTATAATGATGTATTTAGTAATTGTACAGTTGTTTTATATTCCGATCTTCAAGGTGATCAACTTGATTTATCAGGTAATTTTTATATAATTTATATATATATATATATTTATTTATTTATTTAATATCATTAAATTGATAATTTACTAAAATAATTATGCATTTGATAGAATATGATTTTTCAACAGTGGATGAATATGCACGCGAGACCCCAGAATCCGATACACATTCCATAAGAAGTTTATCACATTATCTTACTTCTGTGTGGGATGATCCATTATATAAATTACGTGCTATTTTTGTATGGGTTGCTGATAATATCACTTATGACACCGAATCTTTGTATTCAGGTATTATTATAGTAATAAATAATAATAATGATAATTTTTTAATTAATTGATTAATTAATGGAATACTCTTGCTTGTATTTCCTTTTTATTAAGGAAAAAGGAAAAGTCAAAATGGAAAAGACATTTTAAAAAGTAGAAAAGCAGTTTGTGCTGGATACAGTGAATTATTTAATGATTTAGCAGTTGATTCTGGTTTGGATACATTTAGGATAAGTGGTGCTGCTAAAGGTATGAATTGTTCTAATTTGTTTTAAAAACTTTCATATATATATTTGTATTTATTAATATAAGTTGTTTAGGTGCCGGATATACTGTTGGCTCCCCGATTGTTTCAGCAGAATACGCACATGCATGGAACTGTGTTAAATATAATGGAGAATATTTATTAATTGATTGTACTTGGGGTGCTGGTGTTGTGGAAGAAAGAAAATTTAAGAAAAATTTTAATGACTTTTACTTCCTTGCATCGCCAAACCAATTTATCTATAGTCATTTACCAGAACAACCAAAACATCAATATATTGGACCTACAATTACAAAGCCTGAGTTTATTAATTTACCATATGTCAAACCATCATTTTTTAAATATGGGTTAATATTTAAACATTTTTATGGATGTGAAATTGTAATTAAGAATGATATGTTGTGTATTGAGTTGGAACAAACGAAATTGCTTGATGAATCAATTAATTTTGCTGTTAATTTAGAATGGAGTAATACTCGTAATAAAGATTTATGTTTTTATCAAAATTTTCATATGATTGGAAATAATGGAGGTAGAGTACATAAAATATCCTTTGGATGCCCTAATCGTGGACAAGGGCAATTATCAATGTTTCTTATTCCTGAGGGTCAAACATGGGTAAATATTTGGGAGAGGGTTTTTGTGCAATGTTTTATTTTAATCACTAAAATAAATTTTCATTAAATATTTAAAAAAAGGGAGAAATGACTGCTTCTTTCAAAGTTAAAAACCAAGGGAGTGGACTTAAAAATCGGCAATTTGTTTTAAAATATGATTCACCATCATTCAAATTTACTATACTTAGACCTATAACAAAAATTCTTGGCTATGCTAAAAAATCAAAATTTGAAATTATAATTGTTAAAAACAACCACAATAATAAGAGTAAAAAAGATAATCCACCAAATTTATTAATTTGTGATGCAGACTTTGGGAAAAAAGTTATTTTGGAACCATCAACAACTGATAATGATTATTGTTTTGAGGAAGGTGTTGTTTATTATTCAGCTGATGTTATGTTAAATCATAAAGGTATTTGGAGAATAGGTTATGAGTCAGGACCAAACAGCTATGGATTTTTAGCAGAATATGAAGTTAAATAGAAGTTAAATGCAAGATATTAATAATAGCTATATCATTCATTATAAGATAATAATTTAATTCTTAATTGTATTTATTTCTCTTACCTTAATCAGTTTTCATTTTCGAATGGATTTGACAAAAATAGTGGCAAAGAAACCTTTGCATAATTAATTTTAGAAATTATTATAATTCTCTAATGTAAATCAAATAAATATATAAATATATTTTTTTCCCCATACATTTATATATAATACTAATCATTGTAATTATAATTCCGAAAATCAATTCAAAGTTTAACTCCTTTTTTTTTGATTTACATACAGCTATCTATATAGATGGTTTATATATAAACAATGAATGTGTTAAAATACCATTATTCATATGGAGCTGGATTAGAAAAAGGTCAAATAGTATAGTGAATCTTAATAAGCTAACTTGAAAGTGTTATTTACAAGATAAATATATATAATATATATTTCTATCTTCCCAACAAATGTTACCTGAAAATCATCTATTCTAATGCTTAAAGACTCCTGAATAATGAAATGCGCTTTTAATATCTATAAACTATTTAAAAAAATAAACAAAGTGTTAATAATAATTTACTAAAAAAAGGAACCCATTAATTGACGTAAAAAATTAAATTTAAACAATCCAACAATACTGTATACAGGTGATACAGATGAATTACTTGTTGAAATAAATCCTTATTACCATCAAGTTCACTATTATAAAATAACTAATTAAACAAGAAGATTTATTATTATGGAATAGAACTAGACGGTGAATATTTTATTAACTACAGCTTTGTTGAATAAAAGGATTTCCATTATTTAAGTTCGGTGACAATTTATAAATAAATCCTGCCGCTTTTTTTGGCATTCTGATGACCGATTTGACAATCAAATAATATTTAATCATTTTGTCATGTAAAAAACCAAACTTTGCTAACATAGAATTGATTTGTTTTATTTTATTTTATTTTTTTTTTTTGACATTCAAATGGACTGCTAATATCTTTTACAAATCAGCAAAACCTCACGTCTCTCTAGTAAAGATTGTGTGTGAGATGTGTTTAAGGAATATTGAAAACTTATCGATGACTAATTTTGTAATTTTTTTTATTTTCCTCTTTTTTTAATCCCATTAAAAAAAAATGATCGTATAAATATTTAATATATATATAATTATTATACTTATTAATAAAAGAACAAATACCAAAGAAAATCTAACTGCTTTTAATGAACATATACATAATAATAATAATGTTGCCCACAGCGAATTATAAATTCGTGTTCTTAAGCCAAATTACTTCATTATCGAACTTTTTCTTTCATTTTTGAAATTTTTGAAATCTTCTTTTATTTTTTCAAAAGTATATGGAATTTTTCTTCCCATATATTTAGTTCTTTATCATAGTTGAGTTTGAGAGTTCTTTTACTTTTTCAAGCATTTTAACTTGGAATTTCAACTGTTCTGAATTTTTTTTTTTTTTTTTAATAAAGGCAATATCCTGCTCATATAAATTCCAAATTAACTTTATATGAGGCTATTCCTCTTGAAAATAATTAAAAAAATATATACATATTTAAATTTAA
>CAJVPN010000071.1:0-49459 GCA_910592215.1 Entrophospora candida
TCTTGGAATTCCTGGGTATAATTTGCATTGGCTATTTCTTTGACAAAACAACCTATTTGGTTCTGAGTGTAATAACTTTTGCTTATTTGAAAATTACAAACAATGCATCCTGCTAAAGAGAAATCTAAAGAACAAAACTCAAGGATTCTTGATGATTTCTCTCCTCTCAATCACAACAAAAGTGACCTCTTTTCGACAAAATATATTTAAGGAAATGTATATCAGATAAAGTATGATTAATTATAGCATTTATGTATATGAGAATGTGAGAATTAACTGCCATATCATCCTGTAGACAAAAAGTGTAATACCATTTTTTGTAAATGACAATTGGTTTACATGTAGATTATTCCCAAATTAAAACAGTTACATTCAAAACTGATCTTTCACTGAAGCCATTATGATCACGTTATTTATGAGATTATGTGTGACCTAAGATTTTCTGTTATCCCCCACCCCCTAAAATATTAGCTAATATATGTCAATGCCCTTAATGTATATGCCAGAACGCATTATTTTTATTTTATTTATATATTTTTATTGGAGGTAGGTCACGCGGGCCATCACGGGGAATAACAACCTCTGTGATCTTATTTAATTATAACACAAATGAAAGAAAGAAAATTTGCCGTCTTTTTCTAAATTCCGTAATTTTTTGTCGATTTTGCAAATTAATTTCTTTTTGCGTTAAGTTCTGTTTGGTTTTTGGTGCGATCAACGTTTTCACTTTATAAAGCGAATTTTGAGTCGTGCGGCAAATATTTTGTTTATTAAAAGAGTTCTTTGTAATTGCAAGTGCCTTGCCATTGCCTTGCCTGTTATTTGCAACGATATTGCAATGAACTTCCGCACCCCCAATTTTTATTTTATTCGAACAATGGTTCATTATATAGTCGAATAAAAAAATATGTTGATTATTTTGAGGCTAGGAATTATTAAAAAAATTATTGCTTTTTATTATTCTTGAGTAAAAATAAAAAAGATCCGAAAATCGTTTTTCTGTCCTGCAGCTGCGCAACTAAAGTTATTTAGAATATTATTATTATTTTTTTTAAAACGATAAACAATATCTTTTAAATTATGGCTAAAATTTACGACCTAATTTTTCTTTGGTACAGATAACATTATACGATAACGAGTTCATGGATACGCGCGCGTGCATTCATTAACAATTATAATTGATAAAATGTTTATTGTTGTTATTAGTGATAATCATTAATAATGGTAATAAATTTTTCAATAAAAATAACTGACAATTCAACATCTTTTTATTTTTTTTATTTTCAATTTTCAATAAATTTTGATATTTATTTTCAAACGCCTTTGATTTTAACGCTGCTACAACAATAAATCTATTTTTAAACGATGGCATCTATTTTAACATCTATTGAATTTATAAAAACTGTAAGCGGTGCAAATGTTTATACATGTGTTGCATATAGCAGAGTAGACGATAAAGAATTTGTAAAGTTACATTTTAAGGCGTTTCGACAGAACTTTTGAAGAAATGATCCAAGAAATTAAGGAAGATTCCATTATGATGATGGTTGGAAGATTTCTTAATGGTTTTTTTTAATAATCATTTATTATTATTTCGATAAATAAATGAAAGATTTAAAAAATGATATTTTTTTTTTGTATAGGTAACTGTCATTCAAGCAATAAACTTGGACCTAAAAACTTTGAACAAGGAGCCCAACATGCATGATCTACTAATAGACCTCTGTTCGGTACTTTTCTTCTCCTTGTAAAGAAAAGGCCAAGCCAAAGGGTGAACTAGAACAAAACTTCTTCATAATGGAAAGGAACACCTACAATTCATTCACCAGCACATCCAACAAAGTAATGATCCCACGTACATATACTGTCTCAAATGGCAGACATTCGGCAGTAGCCGATGCAACAAAATCATCAGCGGTCTTTTCAGTAGCGGGGTGAGCTGTTTGTGGGAAGGAACATCATGCAAAATCATCAACGACAACTAGAGTCAAAAGAAAGAATGATGATTTGTTGAAATTTAAGAGCAGATCATTGGTAAAAAATCTCACGAGTTATCATCGATAAACACATTAGCAACATCATCAAACTCATCATCATCAAGGTAAGAGATCATGAAAGCCAAGCAACAAGGAAGAAGTGACAATCAAGAAAATGTGCTCTGATGCTTCCTTGAATATGCCAAGACCAGAGATATTGGCGATGCAATAAATCAAGTTAATAATAACAAGGGTAAAACACCAATGTGCTATTATCAAGACAATGAAGATCTTGTGGTCGAGAACCAAGAGGATGAAGTTGAAGTTCAAGATATAAATGTAGATATTGACAATGATGATAATACTATCTAAACTACAAAAAAATTAATTTTTTATTATTTTTTATAAGCATTTTAAATTTTAAATATTTTAAACTCATTGTGTGAATTAGCACATTTTTATTTTGTGAAATAAATCATTCTAAATAAACTTTATTTGATTACAAATTGAAAAAAATGATGTGAATTAATCAAGCTCACTTTGCATCCGAAATTTTATATTAATGACGTGTTTGCCGATCAAATAAAATTTGTCTTCTTTTTCTTTCTTTTAAAAATAAAAAATGTCATTTACGATTAACAAAAGAGATAAAGAAACTAGCATACTTGGAAGAAGCGAGTAAAGTGTTTATCAAAAGAATGGTGGTTATTGCCATTCGTTGTCACTCTAGTTTTAAAAAAAGAACGGTATTGGTAATTGCGGTCATTGCAATTTGTCGTCATTCTAGTTTAATTAATAATTTACATTTGTATTATTGCATTTCTTAGTTTAGAAGAGGTTTTGTTGCATGAAAATCAAATTTTTTTCTTGAATATTTTCAATAATTGCAATCTCTTGCAACAATTCTGATTAAATTTTTCACAAACTGAAGGTGAAATCGAAGATGAAGATGACGAGAATAATCAAGCACGGATCCAACAATCGAATGTGCCAAGCACAAGTGAAACCGATACTAGTGAAAGTGAAATCCTGACATTTGATTATGGTTTAATAGAACAACAAATACGACAAGAGTGTGATGTTAAAGTATATGTTAAATTGAAACTTTGTATTTTGTTAATTGTACAATTTATTATTTATTATTATTATTATTATTTTATTTTCAGTGGGTAGTAGAAACAATAGATGTTTCTTCAAGGTTCAAGAAATATCAATTAAGATTAATACAGTTCACACTCTCTATAACGAACCCTCTGTCCCTATATGTAATTTCTCTGCTTTTGGTCGTTATAGAGAGAGTTTATTAAGATGGTCGTTATAGAGAGAGAAATTAATTATAAAAAATTGAAACGGGGACAAAAGGGAAGTTCGTTATAGAGAAATTTTACTTAGTGGCCGTTATAGAGAGGGTCGTTATAGAGAGAGTAGACTGTACATGATCTAAAAAATGATCATAAAAAACTCACATGGAATGACACAACAGAAATTTCGTAAGCATTAAGAACCTTACACATTTGTGATTACATAACATATCCGTGTGAGGATGTACTCACCCTTTTTCCATTACATTTAGTGCGGACTCTTTCTGGGACTTAAGTCTGGTACAGTCCCAAGATGGGACTGCCAGTCCCAGGACTGAGCTGGACTGTTCAGGACTGATTAACATCTCTAATCAATAATCACTACCACCACCTTTTTTAATATAAACCAAATATTGTATAATTCTAAATTTATGATTCAAAATCATAAATTTATTTTGATTGGCTCAAAAATCCTGGCACTCAAATAATAAGCCGGATCATCAATTAAAAACTTAAATTTTTCGTGTAACCTAAAAATGGGGTGTATAGATCAATCCGAAAGAAATTTTTGTTAAACCAATTTTGACCAGGGGGTCTCGTGTCCAGTTTTTCCTAGAAAAGCCCCATTAGAAAGATGTTACTGAAGAATTAATACTAAAGTATGTAATTTAGCGAAAATTCAATATTACTTGCAATTTAGTTTGGATCAACCTCACAGGTTATTAAATTTATTCAAGCAAATTATGAACCAATTGTTCTTTATCTAACAGTATAACAAGATTAAACAATAGATGGTATATTAATCTAGAAAAAGAAGATTGGAATACCAATTCAAAAAATTTTAAATGTTCCATTAAGGAATTTTAATTCAACCAATTATTAGAAATCGGAGATTATATATATAAATAAATAAATGTATAATTTTTTTTATAATTTTTATTTTATATAGTTAATAGATGGATGATTACCATATTCTGAGACATTCCCAAGGATTTGAAAAATTATTGATAGATTCTTACATTGTTGATTATAGTAAAATGAGTATATCAGATGGTGATGGATAATGAGAAAAGGAAGGGAGGGTTAGATAATTATAATTATTTAAAACCAATTTAATAGAATACAAAAAAAATTATTATTATATATTTATGTTGTATCAAGTTAGTTAATCGAAATTTCGTATCCACCCCAAAATTCATCATAAGCCATATATATGTATATAATATACCTATTAATATAGTTTATATTTATTTGTGAAATATATATATTGTTATTACATTTTCCTCATAAACCAGCAAGGATTAATGCTTTATACTAAAGGATAAAATATAATAATACCAAAATGATGATTAATTAAAAAAATTAATTCTCATCTATTTTTTTTTTCAAGTACCTATAAAATAATTAAAAATAATAAATTTATTTTTCAATCATCATGATGCCGATGACTTCTATCATCTCTATCACGTCTAGATTCATGACTATTTCTCCTATGACTATGGTCATCATGACTTCGTTCATAATAATCTCTTTCATCGCGTCTATAATCTCTATCCCTATGTCTTTCTCTACGTGGTGGAGGATTACGGGGATATGGTTCATGTCGACTATATGAATCTCGTCGATGTTCTCTCTGATTTGGTTCTCGTGATGAATATGACCTCTGTTGCTAAAAAAGTCAATTTTCCAATTAAAAAATAGCATATTAAATAATGAATATTAATATAATAGCATTCGTTACCTTCCATTCTTGAAGAGTTTCACGAATTTGTTTATAGCCTTTATGTTGTTTTCCTTGCAGATGTGCATCCATCCGATTAGAAGTGTCATTAGTCACTAGAAAAGCTCCACAAACATCACAAACCAGCATTCTTCTTTCTTGTTTAAATAGTGGATTTGAGTCATCGCTCTAATTGTTTTAAGTCAAAATCAGAAAGAGGAGAAGGTCCGTAGAGATATAGAGAATTGATTGGTTTTCATGAAATAGATTTGGAAATAATAATGGTTAGTGAACAGGGGATTTAAAAAATTTTGAAAATCTACCGATTTTTTTGTAAAGTCTCTCTCCTGGGATTACTTTCATTGTTCAATATGTATGCATGTATGTATGTAGTGACTGGAAGCAAAATTGTAAATAACAGTTTTCAAAAAAAAATTTTTTTTTTTGAATATTAAATAATAAATATATATAATATATATATGATTTTTTCTTTAAAAAAAATTTAATTTAAAAAGAAATTATCTTAATAATGTGAAAAAGTTGGGTTTATAAGGTTAGCTTTGATTTTTTTTTTTTAGCAATTTTTTTGTGTTAAAAAAAAAGAGAAGCTAAATTATATATGCATAAATATATATATATATATATATATATATATATCCAATTTAGAGACTATATATATACTAGGCAATAGAGTTACCTCAAATGTTATGTTTCTTGCTGATTCTGCTTATCTACATGTTTTAAGTTGGCAGAAAATTTTTTTTCTGTTGTATGTGTAAAATAAGTTTTCCTATACTTTTATACTTACATTTCTTAAAAAGTCCAAATCTTTTTGAAGTGATTCCACTTCTTTGGTTAATGTTTGTGCTTCTTGTACACGGCCTTCTTCGCCTGCCTCTTCGATCTTATTAAAATAATCATTAATTTTAGTATAAAGCATACAAATTAATGTATACATACATACATATACATACATACATATTCAACTGATTTATTAATCATTTGTCAAATACTTACCTTTACCAATAATTCTTTTATTTTTTCATCTAGAATGATAATTTTCTCTTCTTTTTCATCTTTATTTGGATTCAGAAGCTATCAAAGTAAAATAATCACATGAATCTTTATGACAATAAAATTCCAAATCATTTCATTTAATGTTTCACTTAAAAAATAAACTTACTGTATCATCAGGACGAACATTTAAACGTTCATTTCCTTTACGAATCTTTTTATCTAGATCATTACATAACACTGTCAAATAGTCATAAAATTTGGTTTCATAACCATACTTTGAACGATCTGCTGCTTCTTGATATCTTTTTATTAATTTATAAATTTTTTTAAAAAAAAGGGATATATCATAATTAGAAAAATAATATAATCAATAATAATACAACATATAAAAATACAAACTGTTGACGAAGTTTTTCATCATGTACTTTAGTACATGGACCTTATTAAAAAAAAAAAATAAGCAACTATTAAAGTATTTAAACAAAAATGAAAAAAAATATGTATAATAGTTACCAAGATCTGATTTTGTATTGGTAAATAAAGAATTAGGACAAAACTTGACTAAATAATGTTTACACACTGCATCATCCCAAAAAGTGTGCTTTGAAGAAGATTGAAAAGGTGCCATCAATTCTTCAAGTAATTGTCGTTGATAATCCATAATTGAAAAAATTATTTAAAAATTTAAATAATTATTATTGAACAGCATAAGGCATACTTAACAATGTACATTGTGCCACAAAGAAATTTCAGGGATCAAAATTATATCACAATTGCACACTCGATTAAGCCAGTAGCCTCATGTGACCGACTTATCGAATTTACATTTTTTTGGATCAGTAGAAAAAATTAATAAAACCGATTAACTGAAAATCAATAATAGTATTTATCCAAAAGAATTTCTTTGCATCCACACTAAATGGGAAAGCAAAAGTAGTGATATTATTTCAGTTTTGTGAATGGTAATGGTCAAATTGACAAATCCACTTCCTTATTAAATAGTCCAGTGTTTTGTTAAGTATCAAAAAACTGGTAATAAGGCTTCTTTGAGGGCTTGATTTTTTCAATATTTAAAGCAAAATAATAATAGGCAATTCTCCAGGTCCAACAAGTTCATTCATTATTTTTTAATAAAATCTGGTTTTTGTTATTATGCTCATCAAAATCAATAAATTAATCTGTTTTTTTTTTAATTGAACTGATTCTTGATGGCCAGTAAGTTAACCTGAGAAAAATCTATGCTTAGAGCCTTTATCTTCATTTTTTTCTAATTGTCCTGCTAATTACTTTTCCTTTTTTTATGATTTCTGCTATTCTATTCATGGTCTTTTCCTCCTTTTTTTATTTCTTCTTCCTCAGAAGAGAGTTCTTTTTCAGTAAAAATCTTTTGAAAATTCAAGTTATTAATCAATTCCAAATAAAGCAAAAAGTAAATAATATTGTCAATGGTAAAATATGATTTTCAATTCATTTTTGCTTATCACCTTGGAAAGCTTGTTTACTGGTTTGTTTAGCATAAACATACTTGTCAATAATCTTATGTGAAGTCTGTTCTAACTTACACACCCTTTTACTAAAAATTCCAAAGTGTCATCAGGTTAGTTGCAAAAAAAGCAATTTTGAGTTAATCTCACTTACTACTTTATGTAATTCCTCATGTTTGGCTTAGAAACTATGCCCATTCTGCATAGTATCTGCTGTTAGTGTTCCAGTGATTTAATAACATTGGTGTCAGTAAAAGTGTATTATATTAGAAATCTCTATTCTCCTAGTCCAAATTCATGAAATGGGCCATTGGTAACTTTCTGTGCTTTCACAATACCAGGATTGGAAGCTTCAAAAAGAAAAATTTTGATGTTTTGGATACCATTTAATTTCTTAAAATAAATCTTCAAACCAGACTTAATCCAAAGCTGCCATCACATCTGAATTTTGTACGTCCTGGAGTAATGAAATTTAGTTTAATACCTTCATAATAAATACAAATTACCAAATACAAATAATTATATCTTTAAATGCCTCTCATCTTTATTCAATTTCTTAATTCAATCAAAGACCATGCCGAGTCTACCAATTCATCTTCATCAAGAACATAGTTGATCTGTTCTTGTACTGGATACCAAATAAATGTATTTTACAAGAACCGAGATAATGAATCCTATCTGCTTATCAAAACATAGTACATGACCATTTTGGGCTCGATCATAATTATAATGTGCAATAGTCTTATCTTTTGTGATTGAATAATCCAGATCAACAACCTTTCTTTGCTCTCCAGCCAATTTGGTATCTTTGATATAATTATGCTTTTGATAGATATTCTTTGTGTTTTTTTTTTTTTGGCCTCTTTCTTCCTCCTTGTGAGTTTGGAGTTTTAGTTGATGTCATAATTTACAAAAAACATATCCGAATATTCATCCTGTGAATTAATTAAAAAGTCACTTGACAATATTTGTTTATACTCTTATTTCTCATCCTTTTACACACTTTTATTATGGTGATTACAGTATCAAAAAGTTCTAAAACAAAGTCGTTGTCAATTGTAATATGATTTAAATATAAAATTTCCTGAAACAAAAATCCCTTGAATTAGACTATTTTTGTGGTCTGGTTAATAATCATCGAGCCAATAAAAATCGATTTTGTGGATAGATAAAACTAGCCAATGAAAAAATTTAATTGATCTGGAAGAAATTTTTATTCTGCAAAAAAAAATACACGTATAAAATAATAATAATGGTATGTTTTATAACAATATTTCATACAATAAATAAATCAGTAATAATTATATATATATATAATATTTTAAAGGTGAACTATATACTATTTGAAACAGCTTTTGGATACGCTTTATTTGAAGTATTAGAAACAGAAGAAATTGGTTCTAAACTTGAAGAGGTTCAAAAAGCAACAGAAGATTTGGTAAAATTCGGAAAATTGGTTAAACTCAAATCTTTTTCACCTTTTAGGAATGCCGTTCATGCTTTAGAAAATACTAACGATATATCAGAAGGTAGAAATTATGATAGTGATGATTTTTTTTTTTAAAAAAAAAAAGAGAATAAATCATATTAATAAATTATTAGGAGTCGTAAATGATTTTCTTAAAGCTTTTTTGGAAATGAACCTTCCAAAACCAAAAAAGAAGAAAAACATTGTATTAGGTATCATTGACAAAAGTTTGGCGGGATCTATTAAAACTGAATTAGGATATAATTGTGAGACTGGAGAACTTGTTCTTGAATTAATTCGCGGCATTCGTTTACATGCTGATAAATTATTGAGTCAGGTTAAAGGGGGTGAGCTTCACAAAGCACAACTCGGTTTAGGTCATAGCTATTCTAGGGCAAAAGTAAAGTTTAATGTTAATCGTGCTGATAATATGATTATTCAGGCAATATCTTTATTGGATCAATTAGATAAAGATATAAATACATTTGCTATGCGCGTGAGGTAATAAACTTTATACATTGATATTTCTTTAAAAAGTTGTATATGTATAGTTACAATGTTCGCTGATTTATTTTAAATTAGGGAATGGTATTCATGGCATTTTCCTGAACTTGTAAAAATTGTGAATGATAACTATTTATATGCAAAACTTGCAAAATTTATTCGAAACAAGAGCGATCTTACTGAAGATAGATTGGAAGATCTTTTACCAATTGTTAATGACGAAGACAAAGCAAGACAGATAATTGATGCAGCACATTCATCAATGGGTACAGATATTGCTGAATTAGACATGGTAAATATCTGCCATTTTGCAGATTGTATAATAGATCTTGTTGAATATCGTAAACATTTAAGTGAATATTTATTGGATAGAATGAATAATGTCGCACCAAATCTATCAGCTTTAATTGGTGAAGTAGTTGGAGCTCGATTGATTTCACACGCTGGAAGTTTAACTAATTTATCAAAATATCCTGCATCGACTGTACAAATTTTAGGTGCTGAAAAGGCTCTATTTAGGTAATTATTTTGATTTGATTCGATTTGACTTGATTATATAATATATTCACGGATAAATATACATCATTACATATAAAATAGAGCTCTTAAAACTAAGGGAAACACCCCAAAATACGGTCTTTTATTTCACTCATCATTTATCGGCAGAGCGGGTGCAAAAAATAAGGGTAGAATATCACGCTTCTTGGCCAATAAATGTTCAATTGCTTCACGAATTGATTGTTTTTCAGGTAATTAATATTGATTTGTTATATTTGTTTAATTGATCTATTTATACATACATACATATATACATACACATGTAACTCTATATTTAAATTTAAATATGGCAGAAAAAACTAGTGCAACGTTTGGCGAAGCATTAAAAAATCAAGTTGAAGAAAGATTAAAGTTTTATGAAGATAAACAACAATAAATGATGAGGACCATCATAATTATTCTAGAACTCATGTGTTATGGTGTAATTGAGTGTAGAGCTAAAGCTCCGAACGATTTTGAGTTAATCTGCAAAATAAAAATAAAATAATAATACTATACTTTTTGATTTTTGGCTTTGAAGTTTAAACAACGTCGCGTTCGAGCTGTAGCTATTATCCAAAAAAGCTTTGTGTATTAATTAAAAGTTGCTATTTAAATATGAAGTTTGAAAAGTATTGAACATGAATGTAATTATTGTCTCCAGGGCTTTGGTAAACGAAATTATTGTCTCAATGGTTTTGATCAATGAAATTGTTGTCTACAAAGTTTTGATGAATGTCTCCAGGGTTTTGATAAATGTGAATTATTGTATTTTCTATTTTCTTGTTAAGTTCTTCCTTAGTTGCTGTATCAAAAAAATGAAAAGCCATTGTTTCCAAAAATGCAAATTCTAATTCGGGCATATTTTTCAAAAAATCCAAAACTTTATACTTTACTTCTTTTTCAACTTGAGTAATTTCAATTAAACATTTTTGAATTACGATAGATTTTGGCTCATTTCTAACCTCGCAAAAGGATTCCATCAAAATGGAATCACCAATTATATCAAGTCGATTTTCACAAAAACATAAAATGTTAACCATTGCAACTTTTGTCAATTTGAATCCAATTTTAGTGAGTGCATACAATTGATTTACAACCGTTTTTTTTGCTTGGATCATGTGCGCCAGCAGGAGTATTTAATGGAAAAAGTCTTAGAATGCATCCTTGAATTACCAAATCATTAACATCTCTGCAAATGTCATTGTGGCCTATCTCTTTCCACATGTTGACAATGTAATGTTCTAATAAAATTGCTCTTGCGATAATATGAAGATGTTGATTGTTCTCGTAGCCATCCTTTGCTGGAAATTCTTCCTGGTTGATGATTTGTGTTGTTCTGAAATATTCGTTTGTGTCTTCAAATTTAATTTTTGGTCTCGGAGGAAATGGTGTAAACTTTTGATTGACAATAAGATCACGAATCTCTTCCAAGTTTACTTTAATGATTCGAGATGCTTGATCAATGGGCAACTGTCCAGAGCTTAAAAAATGAAAATTTTCAATATCGTTCCCTTTAGAGGCAAATGTGTACCAAATCTTGCTTCAGCTTCGTTTAATAAAGTAATAAATACATCAAACGATATGTCCGATGACCATGGAGTCTTTATACTATTTTGAAAGACTTTAAATTTTTCTCAATCAATTTCTTGGGAATTATTATTATTATCTTGTAATTTTAATTTAATCAAATCTTGATCGTACTGGCCATATTGTAATAATAACCTTTGAATAAAATATCTGATATATTTGCTTTTAATGCTAATAAAGATTTTACAACATCAACTGTAATAAACGTTTTCCCCAGTAAAATGGAAAAGAATAATAATACATGAATTCTTCAAATTTAGTCAGATTTTGCTGCGGCACTGGATAAAAAATTTTTAAAAATGGACGAAATGTGATTTTCAAATATACTTGAATATTTTTCTATAGAATCATATTTTTTTTGTTTATTTATTATAAATAAAATAAATAAATAAATAAATATATTAGTATTAGTATATTAATATTAATATATTAATATAAATAATAAAAACAATTAAATAAATAATCGTGTTACGTAGAGCTCCAAAATGATATAAAATAACGGATGGATTTTGTTTTTGAAAATTATTTGAGAAAAAAAAAAGATAAAAAACATATAAAATCGAATATCATAAAATCATTATTTATTACAAGTATGAGTGATTATATTTATAATAGAGATCCTTCTGATTTAATATACGAACAAAATAAATTCTCTGCGCTTCCTCCAACTAATAATCAGAATGATTTCTCTATATCTCCTTTAACAAATAATTTTCATCAACATTCCAATGAAATCAATTTAGATGATAACACGATTTATCATCATAATCCAAATCAATATTTAGAACATGACAATGTTATCATGCAACTATTTCCACCACCACCACAAGCGCAACAACAACAAAATACTGAAACATTTACAAATTATCAAAATATCACTCCTGCTACTACTGCAAACGTTGGCGCCATCACTACAATTGCTGACAATAACAACATGAACTCTTTAGTCTTGACCCCATTATTAAACGACCCTTCTTTTTATTATGAAAACAATAATAATATTACTTGGCTTTTGACTCGCCTTGAAAAACGTATTAATCAAATTGAAGAAAGTAAGAACCAAAGAATTTTTGCAAGCAACAATTTACCACAAAATAATGCTTTCTATAACGGTCATTACAATTATAATAGTAGTAATATTAGTAATAGTAGTATTAGTAATGAAGATATTTACAATCTTTTAGGTAAACTTTTTATTCGTGTAGAACGGTTGGAAAGCAATGTTGATCGAAATCTTTATTTTGATAAAGTTTATTCAACTCGACAATAATTAATTCTTATTTTTTTCTCAAATATAATACCTCTTTTTATTATTCATTATTATTGTTTTATTATTATTATTTTTATTGAAAAATGCTATTATGGCAATAAGATTGAAGATGACTATTGAAAATTCCCTTAATACTTTTTAAAAAAATTAATATTTGTCTCATTCTAAACTTGTGCAGGCTATAAAATAATAGTTGGGTGACATATAAGCTTTGGAGGGCCTCTCCCGGAGCTTACATGGCTCATGGGATAACCACTGTTTTATACCTGTCTGAGTTTAAAATACTGAATGTAATTTGTGATGGCTCATTACATAATTTCGGAATAGTCGTCTTAAATCCAGTCAGGGTATAATAATACATTTAATGGCGCATAAGTACAGAAGTAGTTAACCGTTCCGTTATAATAAAGTTCACAAGCGCCAGCCAATTGCATAATAACAAGCTATCTCAAACTTAGTGCGTGATATCCGTCTATAGTCACCATTTAGTCAAATTTAAAATCTTAGAGTTTTAAATATTGTTAAATAAATAAGTTTTTTTAAAATTATTTCTTTCTAAGTTCAACTTCATTTTCAAATACAAATTGACAAGATTAATTAATCACCTTTATCAAATTATTCTCAGCTAGATCTGCATGATTTTTGGATGGTTCAACATACTCTTCACTAGACGACTTGTTTTTTTTACTCGTTTACTTTTCAAAGTATCTTTCCATATGATCACTTTTCTATAAAATGTAAATATGTTCACCAGGGAGAGAGATTATTGTTATAGCGGTAGAATTTAATTCTTCAGCCATAATTATATAAACAAAAAAAAAATATAAATATGGTTTGAAAATTGCTTTTCGAATTTTTCGTTAAAAATTTTGCCGACCTTTTTATCGTATACTAATACGGGCTTTTATATTCACAACACAAAAAATTTGCATGATTTTCAACAACTATTCAGAGAATTTTTAATTTTTCTCTTTCACTATTTACCGAAACCATCATATCAAAATTAAGATTCGAAAAAAATAGAAAACATATATATGTATTTAGCTATATATTAATAAAATAAAATCTTGTAATATTTTATTAAATAAGATTAATCCTTCAAAAAAAAAAAAAAAAAAATCGTTAGTAAACTTTTAAAAATAAAAACGATGTTTTTTATTTTTCGTTTAAAACGCTTTAGTAAAAAAACCACCTTTTATTTGCTTTTATTTGCAAAAATTAGGGCTAATGTTGGTAACTAGTGAATATTAATGAAGTATTATTCGAAGGTTAATTGGAAATACTGGCAGTGTGATTGTAATCATAAACATAAGGTTGTTAAACAGACTGCCTAAATTTTTTTGTAAATAAACAAAAGCGAGTTTATAATAAGTAAATAAATATAAATACGGTTACCAGTAAATAAAAGGAACGTTATTGAGTTTTGTAAAAGAGCCGTATTTATTTATTTATAGTTACCCGGTACCATTAAGTGTGCTTACAGATTCTCCAAAGCTTTCTGGGTACAAGAACGAGGCAGTAATAGAGAGCCAAAGTAAATTCGTAAACTAATTAACCGACAAGAACCGAATTAACTGACAAGAATAACCCAAAAGTTAAGCTATCGTTGGCCATACTTGTTAAATAATCGGCGCCAACCGAAAGGCTATCTTACAATATACAACCAGAGCCAACATGAAAATAAAACAAAATTCAGGTATTGTTTTCAATTTTCTCGAAAATCTATCATTTGATGGTATTTTCGTTTATTTACCATTATTATTGATTAAAGAATTTATTTATAAAACATTTCTCTTTTAAAAAATTACAAATTCTAACTTGTATAACTCATATCAACCACATACACCCTTTTATAAATTTTATATATCAGATTAACCACATAAAAAATCGAAATTGAAAATCAAAACGAAAACGAAAACGTAAAATATTTATTAAATGAATAAAAAGATCAAGTAGAACGAATTCCAGAAAATCCAGTAGTCTGCTTGTATAAATTGCTAGAGGATGAATAGTTGGTTGGGAGAAAGGGTTTTTTTCGAGTTCCAAGAATTTTTTATCCTCGGCATCATCAAATTGACGACTAGTTTCATTGGGACTTGGATTATCACAAATATCCACTACCCATCTTCCAGTAATTTTAAATAATTCCTTTGCGGTTGGTCGTCTTTTCAGGTCGCTTTCCCAACACCTTCTCATAAGGTCAATAAAAATTTTTGGAAAATTGTTTTCACACATTTTTGGCCTTTCCCATTTACGATTATTTCATTTGCAAGTTTTTTATCGTGAGCAATATCTACAAATGGACGAATTCCAGATCCTAGTGACCACATAATCATCTCAAAGCTATAAATATCCGACGCGCTCGTATAATGATCACCAAGTAAAACTTCAGGTGCTATGTATGGCAATACTCCATAGATCTCCTTTCTATCCGATGGTTCAACAATAGCATTATTTGCCCAAGTATTTAAACCAACATCAGTAATCGCAACATCAAGGAGATCACCTCTATTATCAATCAATATATTTCCACCATAATTTTTCTCGATGTATGCATTTCAATCCACCAGGGATCAACCAAATGATCTCAACTATATCCCGCCAACACAATAGTCCTTCTGATTTGTCAAGGAATTTATAGATATTTCCGTCTTCATAGCAACTTAATACCAAACAATAATTAGATGTATCGTCACGTGTTATACCAAAAAAATCTACAATGTAATTGTTTTTTGTACATCGGTGGAACTCATACAGCCATAAATAAAGTTGATGAGTGAATTTAAAACTCTGAAAATTTCGAAAAAAAAAATAATAAAAAAAAACAATAAAATGATTTTTTTACTTTGTTTACAAATTCTTGACTGAGATCTTGCGAATTATCAATTTTTTTGATAGCAACTTTAGTTGGGCCATGTCTATTATAGTACTCTAAATCACGAAATCACGATCCCACATAGACAAAGGATCACTCAACCAGTACGCAGAATGGATTTCACCAAAGCAACCTTTATCACGGTATTCAATAAGATCCACTCCAAAAGATCATGATGAGTCGAGTTTACCTGTGTATATCTAATAAGTTCGTCAATCTTCAAATTACCACTCGACCACCTATCAAAATTTCAATGTGATAATTACGTTTGCAATTAATACAAAAATTCAGGTCAGTCCGAGGTTTATTACATTGAGGGCAATTACCATAAAAATTACCGCTGTTTCTAATCTTCTTCATTTTTAAAAAATCAATCTTCGAAAACCTCCTCAATTTATTGGAATATAAATTTGCCTTTTTAATCAATAAGTTAGGCAAAACATAAATTTGCCTTTTTAATCAATAAGTTAAGTAAAACATAAATTTGCCTGTTTAAGCAATAAGTTAGTGTAAAGGCCAAAATACAAATTTGCCATCATCTTTAATTAATAATGATAATAACCCAAATTTTAATAATGATCGCAATTTAAATTTAAATGTTTCTTCATTCAATTATGGAAACATTCACATGAGCAACAATGAGGACCCTTTAATTGCGGCTATTTCTCATCATATGCTAATGATTAAAGATTATATAATGACGCTTGACCAACTAGAACAAAATTTCAAAAGGTTAAGATCTAGAGACAATTAGACATTATTTTATTTTAATTGTTTCGCAAAGGTTAAAAATCTGTAAAAAAAAATAAAATATCGTATTCCGAATTTTTTTTTTGTGTGTAACTCATGTATCTTTGTATCAAGTAAATTTATTAATGTAATCACTGGCAGAAATAAACAAACTTATTTTTGCAAAACTTTATATTATAATCATGTGATACAATCAGTCAGTTTATCGTTTAATAATAAGAATATATTTATTTTTGCCAATAATACGTCGGACCTACCTGATAACAAGAACATATTATCTATCATTATAATTTGACGATAATTTGACGACAACTTCAAACAATAATCTTTACATCCTTCACCACACCACCAATTAATGAATTAATAAGAAAGATCTAGTATTAATTAACAATAATAAATAATATAATAAATCTATTTTTAAAAATAAATAAAAAAATATTTTTAAAAATTTTTCAAATTAAAATAATTCAAAAAATGTATATTGATAATAACAATACTTTTGAAGTTCCCCATCCTTCCATCTTCTCCACCTCATAATCTTCGCTTCTTCATAGTCATAACACCAACAAAAATCTTCTAATCCCATCTATTATCTTTCTAAATCAAGAGGGATCTCACCAACAGTCTCGTTGTCACCATCTTACTCTAACTCGTCAAACTCGTCATCCACTTTCACCAGAATTTGTTACGAGAAAAATAACAATGATACCATCATTTCAATGCAAGTAGTTTATACAATTACACCGTCAAGACTGTTATTTTGATGATAATGTCAACGATGAAGATTATTACACCTCTTCTTATTATTTATCAATCAACACCGAGCCAATTGGCATTCCAATGAAAGCCCAAAAAAAGTTACTTCTTTAGAGCCAAACAAGGGAGCATTTGGAGAAGATAATGGATTCCCTTGAGAACTTACTTATTTACTTATACTTTGTATAATTAATATTTACTCTTACTCTAAAAAACTTTGGTTTTAGTTCTGGGACTCCAGAGGCCAATTTCCCAAGCTCAAACAATTTTGTCGCTTACTCAAGCCGATGAAATCGAAGAAAGCATTCCAATACCATCTCACGTTCCAATTAAAGATGCTGTTACTGTTTTGAAATTGCTCGTAAATTTCTTCAACAAGATAATGATGGTTCAGGATTAGATTATAACGAACCCAAATTTTTATCCAATAAAATCGTGATTGCGATAACTACACGATCATATTAATATTAATATTTTGTAAAGAAAAATTAACGAATTTATTATCATTGCAATTTAAATTATTGGTGTCAAATTGATTTCTACTGTAAATACGAATTGGACTAATGTATATTAAAAAGGGGGGTTTTGTCTTCTTAAACCCTCTCTCTTATTCATATTCATATTACTAAAGACTCCTTTTTGTTAATAAAAATAAAAAAATGGTATACTGGGTCTGCCACATACAGAGTCGGTGATGCTGAATTTGAACATTTAGATTCAAAGTTTCAATTATGAGAGTTCTCATCTTATTCAAAATATCATAAAAAAAATTTTTTTTATCTGACTGTTTCCATTAGAAATTCTTGGAAAGATGATGATTTTTTTTATATTTATGAGAAGAGATCCTATGCCTTTAATTAGATTTCTGAATATTTCTAATAAAGGTTTTACTCATACTTCGTTCAGAAAAGTTAAAACTTTTATATTTTAGTAGACGGTGCCAAAAATTTTCCCAGCAGAAAAAATGCAAATCACAAAAATTTCCAAAATTTCACAGTGAAAACATTGAGTATAGTTTTTACAATGGTCTTACAAATACTAGTGAATATTAGGGAAGTTATTGTAAAAACGGTTATTATGCTCTTACCAATGAGCTATTAATTAGATGCTTCATGTTTTAATTTTTTATCAGAGTATTTTTATTGTTTTCTCAAAATCTTACGCGTAATTACCATTACTAACTAAACCATAATAATAAATAATAATAATAATAAAATAAAGGAAATAACAAATATAATATATTTAATATAGAATTAGAGTGTCCATAAATATATCAAAAATAGTTATGATCAACACATATAATCATACCAAGAAAGGCAACTATATTTCCTTTATCGGTATTGCATAATTTTTATGCGCTTATTTCTGGACACTCTAATAATAATGTGATTAATTGTCTCTAGATCTTAACCTTTTGAAATTTTGTTCTAATTCAAAATAATGTTGATCAAGCTTCATCCTATAATCTTTAATCATCAGCATATGATGAGAAATAGCCGCAATTAAAGGGTCCTCATTGTTGCTCATGTGAATATTTCCATAATTGATTGAAGAAACATTTAAATTTAAATTGCGATCATTTGGGATATTATCATTATTAATTAAAGATGATGATGATGCAAGAAAGTTGTTATTGTTGCCGTCATTAGTCATTTTTTGAAATGGTAATGAATTATCGAATACAATAATTCCTTGATCATTAATTTGTTGAAATTGTTGGTGTGCATAAATTTGCTGTTGTTGACTAAAATTTTGAGTCTGTTGCTGTTGAAGATTTGATTGTACATGATGCTGAAGTTGCTGATTGAAATCTTGCTGTTGGAGTTGTTGTTGAAGTTGCTGAACGGGACGTTGAAATTGTCCATCATAATAATAATTTTGTTGAGATAGTTGCCCGTTAAGAATTTGAGACATTTTTGCTTATAATAAAAAAAGAAAAAATTGATTGATTATATATGTTTAAGGAGAAAAATTTTTTTATATAAATTAAAAACAAAAAAAGCCACCTCTTATAGAATAAATTAAAGTTAAATTGGTATGAAAAGATTATTATCGTTTGAAGTTATCAAATTATATAATAAATATGTTATAAAAAATTTGAATATCAAAAAAATTAATAAAATAAGGTGCCATTTATATATAAAAACGTTTGTCGCACACGAAACGATAATTATGGTAATTAATGGGGATATTTTCTTTCAATAAGCTTTATATTAACACAGAGAACAGGAAAGACCGTTCTGGGAACACAAAATTAATACTATTTGTTGATTGACCAATTAAAATTTGATAAACGTAGAAATAAATATGGTTTTGATATATAGCATAATGGCACTCATTTTGTGCAACAGTCATTTGTATAATAGGCAGGCGGTTACACATAGCCCGTTGCTTCTGAAACTTCACTAGAATATAGCTGTAGCCTCTCTAAGTCCAGATCATCAGCAAGATCAAAATTATCTCACACTTTTATAATCAAACTTTTGCAAGAACTTTCACCATAACAGTCGTGGGACATGAAAGTTGTGGGATTCAAAGGGATTCAAAAGATATGATAACAACAAAGTGTAAAGCTTCAAGTTTGTGTAATTATTTACACATGATTTATTGCAAGAATGGGCTACATGATACCCTTGTAAAAGTATTTTAAACTGTATAAAAAAAATTGAAATCAATTGTGAAAATCCATTCCTTATATAGGACGGTATCTCCTGTTTTAACAGAGGCATACAATGTAAATACACCATTTGCAAAATGGTAACACACTAGTCACGGGGAATAACAACCTCTGTATTTTATTTATATATATATTCCACACAATTTAGTAAATTTTTTTTACTATTAGAAATATCACAATAATAAAGGCCATATTCGGACGTTAATAAACAATGGGAATATTTTGAAAATGAAAAATGGAGGTTTAATTTTGCAAATCTTTCCAAGATTTAATTGGAACATTCTAAACCAAAAAGAATTCTGGCCAAAAAAAATTTGACTGATTTTCTCAGATGATTATCCATATTCGAACTGATTCGATCCCGAACATTCAATTCGACCAGTAAGTTCTCAAAAACCTCCAATTCATTCACTATTATTATTGTCATTATTAATTGGATAACTAAACTGTGCGGCATTAATACCATTTTTTATTATTATGTTAATAAAACTTCTAAGTGTATTTTTACGATCATCTCCGCCCCAATCAAGTGGATTATAGCCACCAATTAATTGCTATGAATTTACATTTTAACATTTAAATGAAATATTGTTGCAAGGTCGAAATAGTCTTTAAACTGGGATTTTATTTTATATTATTAATATGTAGTAGATTTTTTTGTGATTACAATTAAATTCGCTCGCGTATAAAACCGTCATGGCAAGATTAAATGAAACTGTATTAGTAGTATAAAGCAAATTGTTTTATAAGTTGAAATTTTCACCAGCTATAATCCTATGACGTAACAATAATGATGCAAAAAAAATTTAATTTTGGTCGGACATAACTATATTTTAATATATTTAATGTTTATTTTTCTCTTTTTTTTAGGCAAACACATATTAATATTAATATTAATAATATAGATAGTCAAGATCTGGTTGGTTTGAGCATGTCCTGAGGATTTTCCGGTGTTAAAAAAGCAAAGAACCTTTTGATTTTGCGTCAACAATTGACGATGATGCGTATACTATTAAAAATATAAGTTATACCGAAAGATTTCAATCAAAAATAACAATTAAAAAAAAACTTATTTATTTAAATTCTGATGAAAAAATCAAAAATCCTTTTGAATGGTGACTATAGACGGATGTCACGCGTTTGAGTTCTAATAATTAATAAATTAATCGACAAATACCAACTTGATGGAAGGAAGAAAAGGAAAAAACTGGGTTAGCATGGGAGGGTAACGGTTTAAGATCTAGGCAATGAGTTCTATTAAATATTATTTTAAGTTATGGTTAGTTTACATATTTGCAGCTAGATTAAAGCTTTTACTTCTTTGTATTTACAAATAATAATCATTCATTGATGTGGTGATTATTTATATTTACATGAGGACAACATTGACGGTAACCAAGGTAATCAATCACATGACCTTTTTATAAAAGAAATGTAATATGGTAATGCAGTTAATTGGCAAATTATGAGGTTATTTTTCTTTAGTTTGGGATTTTTTAGAATTATGTAAATTAATTTTTTTCTTTAATACATGAAAAACTTTGGGTTCGTCACAATCTAACTCTGAACCATCATTATCTTGTCGAAGAAAGTTTCAAAAGCAAGCAACAGCATCTTTAATTGAAATATGAGGTGGAAATGCTTTCTTCAATTTCTCAATTTGATTAAGTGACAAAATTATTTGGGCTTGGACTAGAAAAATTGACCTCTGGTCTCAGAACTAAAACCGTGCTTTTTTAGAGTAAAATGGTCGTAATAAGTAAATAAGTAAGTTCTCAAGGAAATCCATCATGTGCCTTTGTTTGGTTCTAAAGAAGTATCCTTCTTTTGGGCTTTCATTGGAATTCCAATTGGCTTGATGGTTGAATGATGAATAATATGAGGGGGTGTAATGATCCTCATCGTTGACAATATAGTCATTATCATCAAAATAACAATCTCAAGTATGCTTGGCGTTGTAATTGTACAAACTACTTGCGCTGAAATGATGATATCATTGTCATCGTTCTCGGAACAAATCCTGATAAGAAGACGACAAGTTTGACGAGTTAGTGTAAGATGATGATAATGAGCCTGTTGGCGAGATCCCTCTTGATAATGAGGATTGATAGATGGAGAACGGAAGATTTTTGCTGGTGTTATAGCTATTGAGAAGCGAAGATTACGAAGCAAGAATTATTTTCTTATTATATAAAATAAAAAATTATAATTATTTTGCATAATTGTTTCCGTTTCCGTTTTCGTTTTCGTTTTCGTTTTGCTTTCGTTCAAATTTCGACAAAGGTAAAAAAATAGAGAAAATTTTAAATGATAAAAAATCCAAAAAACATGCGCGAATAATAAATTTCCATTCTTATAATGCTTAAGTCATAATTAAATATACAAGTATTAATTAGCTAAGTAAGTTCTCAAGGAAATCCATTATCTTCTCCGAATGTGCCTTTGTTTGGTTCTAATGAACTATCCTCCTTTTGAGCTTTCATTGGAATGTCAATTGGCTTGGTATTGGATGATGAAAAATAGGAAGAGGCATAATAATCTTCATCGTTGACATTATCGTCGTCATCGTCAAAATAATAATCTCGAGTTTGCTTGCCGTTGTAATTGTACAAACTATTTGCGCTAAGAATAACGATTTCATCGTTATGGCTCTCAGAACAAATGCTGGTGACAGAGGATGACAAGTTAGAGTAAGATGATGATAACGAGCCTGTTGGTGATTTAGAAAGGTAATGAGAATCGGTGGGTTGAGAACGGAAGATTTTTGTTGGTGCTATTGCTATGGAGAAGCGAAGGTTATGAGGTTGTGATGTTGAAGATGGTGAATTATAATAATTATCCTCAAAAATATTGTTATTATCAATATACATTCTTTGAATTATTTTAATTTGATATTGTAAAAGGGTAAGATTAACACAAAAAATTTGCTTAAAAATATTTTTTATTATTTGAAAAAAAGATTTATTATATAATATATTATTTTATTATTATTAATATTATTAGATATTCTTATTATTCATTAATATCGAATTCCTTTGATCATGGAAATAGAAGAAAAACCTTTATTTTTCTTTAAAGATATGAAAACTGTGGTGTGTGTTGGTAGGTATGGTAAAGGATTATTATCGTTTTGGAAGTTGTCAAATATGATTTATTTATATAAAAAAATTGAAAAAAGCAGGTTTATTTATAATTATTTGTTTAATATAAAATAATAGACTAAAAAAAAAATTTTTTATATATTTTAAACTAAAAAATTTTTTTTTTATATTTGTAATAATCTGGCCACCATATTACTTAATATGTTTATCTCTACACAAAACAGCATTTGATTAAAATGATTATTAAAATATTTAATATTTTCATTTATGCATCTTATTTATCATTCAACGTTGTCTGGATATGGATAACATTTACGCCTGTCTGTCCAAATGCCACAAACACAAATTATTTTTCTTAGAATTCAGTTTGTATTACTATTACATTTGGAAATCGCCACGCACTATACTTATTATTATCGCACATTTACCCATCTCTAGATAAAATAGAATTCGTGAACATATGAAATACATATAAATAACGGATGGATTTTGTTTTTGAAAATTATTTGAGAAAAAATAAAAAATAAAAACATATAAAATCAAATATCATTACAAGTATGAGTGATTATAATTATAATAGAGATCCTTCTGATTTAACATACGAACAAAATAAATTCTCTGTGCTTCCTCCAACTAATAATCAGAATGATTTCTCTATATCTCCTTTAACAAATAATTTTCATCAACATTCCAATGAAATCAATTTAGATGATAACACGATTTATCATCATAATCCAAATCAATATTTAGAACATGACAATGTTATCATGCAACTATTTCCACCACCAC
The DNA here is from genome assembly GCA_910592215.1 of Entrophospora candida. Classification (NCBI taxonomy): domain Eukaryota; kingdom Fungi; phylum Glomeromycota; class Glomeromycetes; order Entrophosporales; family Entrophosporaceae; genus Entrophospora; species Entrophospora candida. Next base: position 23,816 of record CAJVPN010000071.1, read on the forward strand.
CACCACCACAAGCGCAACAACAACAAAATACTGAAACATTTCCAAATTATCAAAATATCACTCCTGCTACTACTGCAAACGTTGGTGCCACCACTACAATTCCTGACAATAACAACATGAACTCTTTAGTCTTGACCCCATTATTAAATGATCCTTCTTCTTTTTATTGTGAAAACAATAATAATATTACTTGGCTTTTGACTCGTCTTGAAAAACGTATTAATCAAATTGAAGAAAGTAAGAACCAAAGAATTTTTGCAAACAACAATTTACCACAAAATAATGCTTTCGATAACGGCCATTACAATTATAATAGTAGTATTAGTAGTATTAGTAATGAAGATATTTACAATCTTTTAGGTAAACTTTTTATTCGTGTAGAACGGTTGGAAAGCAATGTTGATCGAAATCTTTATTTTGATAAAGTTTATTCAACTCGGCAATAATTATTTCTTATTTTTTTCTCAATACAATACTCTTTTTATTATTATTATTTATTGTTTTATGTTATTATTCTTATTAAAAAATGCTATTATGGCAATAAGATTGAAGATGGCTATTGAAAATTCCCTTAATACTTTTTAAAAAAATAAATATTTATCTCATTCTAAACTTGTGCAGACTATAAAATAATAGTTGGCTGCCCCTGGGTGACATATAAGCTTTTGAGGGCCTCTCCCGGAGCTTACATGGCCCAGGAGATAACTGCTGTTTTATGGCTCATTACATATTTTCGGAATAGTCGCCTTAAATCCAGTCAGGGTATAATAATACATTTAGTGGCGCATAATAATAAGTACAGTAGTTAACCGTTCCGTTATAATAAAGTTCACAAGCGCCAGCCAATTGCATAATAATAAGTTATCTCAAACTTAGTGCGTGATATCCGTCTATAGTCGCCATTTGGCCAAATTTAAAATCTTAGAGTTTTAAATATTGTTAAATAAATAAATAAATTTTTTTAAATTATTTCTGATTGAAATCTTTCAGCACGGCTTGTATTTTTTAACAGTATACACATCATTGTCAATTTTTGACACAAATCAAAAGGTTCTTTACTTTGTTGACATCGGCAGAAAAAATGTAAATCATAAAGATTCACATGGTGAAAGCATTGAGTATAATAACCGTTTTTTAAAAATATTAATAAAATACTAGGCAAGTTATTGTAAAAACGGTTGTTACGTTCAATGACTTTACTATGTTAAATATTGCTCATGTATTAATTTTTAGTAAGTTTAGCCGCTTTAATTTTTTTTTTTTTTTGAAATATATTAATTAAATATTCAACATTCAATTTATTTTGTTATTTTACGTTTAGATATGTCAATTTTTATTACTTACTCATCCTAAACCATAATAATAATAGTAATAATAATAAGAAAATAAATAATAAAATAATGTGCATATTTCTAAACACTCTAATTATAATGTGATAGACAATTTAGTTGTCTCTAGACCTTAACCTTTTGAAATTTTGTTCTAATTCAAAGTAATGTTGATCAAGCTTCGTCCTACATTCTTTAATCATTAGCATATGATGAGAAATAGCCGCAATTAAAGGGTCCTCATTGTTGCTCATGTGAATGCTTCCATAATTGAATGAAGAAACATTTAAATTTAAATTGCGATCATTATTAAAATTTGGATTATTAATTAAAGATGGTGATGATGCAAGAAAGTTGTTATTGTTGCCGTCATTAGTCATTTTTTGAAATGGTAATAAATTATCGAAAACAATAATTCCTTGATCAAGGTTTTGAATAAGAGTTTGCTGATTCGGATCATTAATTCGTTGAAGTTGTTGTCGTGCATAAACTTGCTGCTGTTGACTGAAATTTTGAGTCTGTTGCTGTTGAAGATTTGATTGTACATAATGCTGAAGTTGTTGATCGTAATCTTGCTGTTGGAGTTGTTGTTGAAGTTGCTGAACGGGACGTTGAAATTGTCCATCATAATAATAATTTTGTTGTTGTTGTTGGGAGTGTTGACCGTTTTGTTGAGATAATTGTTGAGACATTTTTGTTTATATAAAAAAAAAAAGTAAAATTTTGATTGATTATATGTTTAATAAATATTTTTATACGTATATATAAAGTATGAGAAAAAAATTTTCTTTATATAAACGAAAAAAGCTAGCTACCTTTTATACATATCAATAAAAAAAATCGCGACTTCATATGTTTCATGATTTGTTGGAATATATTAGAAATTTTTTTATCGATCAATTCAAATCTTTTTATGGATAGAACTGCGTATACACATTTAAAAAAAGATCGACAATTTAGTAAAATCGAAAAAGTAACGCTGCATAGACTATATAATAATAACACCACCTCAAAATTTGCACAAATGTTCTGCTATTTTTGTTCTTTCCTGTGCGTAAAATACTTTTTCCTGGACGGATTTGTCATAACATCCAAATTTGTGATGATCTATATTTTAACTTAACGCATAACAAAACTAATAGATAATTCAAGCAATAATAAATAAATAACATTTCTAATGAATAGAGATGTAAGCCGAAAAATTTTTGGTTCTTGTATAGTATATGTGGTAATCAAGATATATATTATATAAACTCTATATTATATGATTGTTAAATATATCAATATAATTGGATTTTGTGAAAATAAGCTGTGAAATCAATCCTCTTGTCGATCTAATCAGTCCTGACGAAAGAAAGAAATTTTTTAGAAAGAAACGAATTATTATTTCAAAATAATAAAAATTGAAATTTTGCATGCATGATTTTCATTGGTTAATAAATATTTCATAAATGATTGGATTAATTTGGGTTGATGATTTAACGTCACAATAAGAAATTTCAAACGCGTTTCAAAATTTCAGTATTTATTATTATGCTGGTAGCTTAAACAGGCAATTTTGATTATTTTAAGTAGTTTTTTCTTTTAAAAAAAATATATATATCTAAAAAAACATATAAAAATAAACATCTAAATACAATTTTCAATATTGTTATTACTACCACTGCATTCTTCTTCGCCATTTTCTATTCTAATTGTTCCCATATTTCCATCATCATCAATTGTAATATATATATTATCATTGTTATTATTCTTTGGACATTTTAATTTGTAATTAAAATAAATATATACCAATTTAAAACAAATTCAGATGTCAATAGTTTATTTTCTATTTTTATCATTTATAAAAAAAGAAGCAAGTTGATGGAATATGAGCTGAAATTATCAATTCTACCAAAATTTTGATTTTGTAATTTCTTAAAAATATTACTATCAATAATATAATCAATGATTCGTGATACGTAGATAAAAATCTATATGTCGATCCGGGGCAAAAATCGACGAATTGAAATACTTCTCTCAATATAACACGACAAAAATATTCCGCAAACAAAAATAATATGATTTTTAGATACATTATAACCATAAAATTGCTTTACTTAAAAAAAAAATTTTTTTATTTAATAAAAAAAACAAATTTTACTATCGAATTTTGAAGTAAAAAAAAAATTTTTGTGTAATTTGTGATGCAAATTTGGGACTTCAACCAATCAATTAAACCTAATTTTCAACACTGGGCATATCTTTTTATAGTAAATATTGACCCCATTTTCTATTATCAACAAATGTGCCAATCATCTACTTCTATCACGTATCACGAATTAAGATATTTCTTTACAAAATATTAATATTAATACGATTGTGTAGTTATCCACTTATTGGACAAGTTAGGCATATTTAGAAATCATTAATAAATTTTTTTTTTAAAATTAGCAAAGAAAAATATGCATGATTTATAATTCACCTTTATCCCTAAGCAATATATTTTTTGGAGCATTAGTTGGTTATTTGGAAAATATAGCAAATAGTTAATTATATAGTAAGATAGAAAGAAATATATTATCGTTTCAAACATATACGAAAAAGGAAACTATTTGACGAAAAGACAATGATCAATTACTACGGCATGCCGTGCTGGACAAAAGTGTACTACATTTTGTTGCAATTATTTCTTTACAACAAATGTTGCAGTTAATTACAACAAAAATATGGACCAGCATGGCGTGCCATAGAATATGCATGGATAGATAAATAGCATTAACCTGCTTGGCAAGTTATTTTCTTTGTCAATAAGGATATTAAATGGTATTCCAAATCATTTTTTCAAAGTATATACATTCATTGGTCGGTCACGTAATTTTAGCTTGATTTTAATTATTTTAATTGGTAGGTTTAATAGCCAATGATTGGATTTTTAATTTATATTTTAGACATTGTCTAGATAATTTAGTTTAGACATCCATCTATAATTCTTTCTTATGAGCCGTAAAAGTAATGAATGTTGAAGATCAATCCTTCGTTATAATTATAACATCGACGACATTGGAATATGATAAGAAGATCATTTGGGCGTGCTGCAACATAACCAAATAAAGCGAACTTTATGCCACAAAGAAAATCAAAAGTTAGCAAATTAGCCAAAATTGTTTAACATCACAATTGTGATATTCCTGTTATTATACTTTGTTTTATGATGCATAAAACTGATTCTGGTTTTTATGTTATTGACGTTTTGCCTCTCCATCATGCAAGCAAACGTCCATTTCATCTTGAGAGAAGAATGAAATCTAAAAAATCCAATCCTTCACATGCTCTTGACAATTGTAATCATAATAACAATAATAAAAACAAATTGTTTCATTATTCAACAGACGAAGCTCAAATTAAGAGAACAGCCATACTTGAACAAAGACGTCTTAAATTGGCTCGTCAATTTTCACACGTTAAAGATGTTCTTGTAAAACAACATCAACGAGCCCTTCATGACTCTTCAGCTAAACGGTATCATATTCAAGAAACTTTGAGAATGGCTGAAAAAAATAGAAATACTATTCTTCAACGTTTGGTAGAACAATGTGCTCAAGAAGTCGCCAGGTGCAAAGAAGTTGCTCGTCAACAACAACTCAAGAATCAAAAAGATATCGATAGGCGTCGTGCTGATATGGAACGCCGTCAATGTGCTACTGCTGCTCGTCGTGCTAGACTTCTCACCGTTCCAAAATCACGTTTGCTCTCCAGTGATTATCCTAGCCCACCCATTCGTGAAGAAGCTGCATCAGTAATTCAAAATGCTTGGCGTTATCATGAACTCATCAAACTCGTTAAAGATTATCATAACTTTGATATTTCACTTCATACCGTTGAAAATATGTCTTTTCAAAACGCTGTGCAATTATTACAGAAATCTGCTATTATTCAAATCTCTAATAAATTTCTACAGAAAGTCAGCAAGACTTCTCAAATGATCATGGAAACTGGTAAATATAAAAATCCTGCAAGAATTTTCTTAAGTGCTTACATAATTGTATCACACACAAAAGAAATCCTTGTTGATATTGGGTATTATGAAAAAGTATATTATTTAATTTAAATTGTTTTTCGTTTCTTGGAAATTTTATATAATATATATTTATATGTGTATGCAACGTATTCACTTCTATATATATATACATATTTTTAGGCTCTTTTTAAATCAGCTAAAGCTATGTTGAATTCATTAGAAACATGGTTCGACTCCATCAACAATGACAAATATAATAAAATCCGTTGTTATGGACTTATTAATAATTTTCTTTCGGCTTGGCATACTTACTACAGGGATTTCAATATATGGAAACCAAAAGATTCCAAAAAACTGGCAAACAGTTTGATTGCACACTATACAGAATTGGAAAAATCACGTAACACAGGCAAGGTCAATATAAGCCATCAACAAAAAGAGATTAGAAGGAATATTAGGGATTTAGGTGATGATGAAGTAACTGCTAAATTGGAAAGAGCACTTGGGCATTTAAAAAAAGATTTCCAGATTGAGACAGGTAGTGGTAGTGGTGATGTTGATACTTCTGATTCTATCAATAGTATGGCCACTGATCAAGAAAGTGACGAACAAGAAGATTGTGATAATAGTAATTCATGTGCTCCTCAAAGACAACCATTTGTTCCACCTAATATGTATGATAAAGCATCTAAAAAATCACCTGCCTTGGTAATTAAGTCAAGATCAGCTGGCGATAATGAATTTTCATCATCATCATCGTCGTCATCATCGTCATTACCTTCCATTAATTCTAATAATGGCAATGATACCTCCTCTTCATCCCCATCGTCGTTGAAATCTAATGTTAATGCAGAATTTCAGCGTATTATTCAAAGCTATGGAGTGCCAATCGAGGCAGCAGGATTGGCAAATGAACAACTTATTCATGAAATCATTATTGATCCTGGATTTGAGTTGAAACCATTGAAATTGACTGGATTGGAAGAAAGTGTTAATCAAATGGCTAAAAAAGCTTATTTTGATTCTATAAAAGAAGATTTTGAAAAGGGTAAATTTATTCAATGGATACCCAATCTTTTAAACGACATTAAAAAGGTAAATTGTGCTTCTTTTGAAAATTAACACTATTATATCATAAATTTCAATATATATCATTATTTTTTTTAATGAATTGTATAATTCATAACAGAAACTTATTGGATTGATGCCACCCAATTCACCAATGTATGCTTCTGTGGATGAAATACTTGACATTGAATTGATTACACAGCAAAGCAAAGCAGGCGTATACAATGTACGTGATTGCATTATGTTTATCACTGGCATGATGTTAAAAATCTGTGCACCAGTTCGTGATGAACAAATTCAATCGCTCCGAAATATGACTGAACTTTCAAAAATCTTCCAAAAAGTGTTGGAAATTCTGGACTTGATGAGGCTAGATCTTGCGAATTATCGTCTGAAAGCACTTAGACCTTATCTGAAAGAACATGCAGTTGATTATGAAAGACGTATATTTGAACAAGCTCTAAAATCAAATCGGTTTAGTCTTGAGCGAACAAAGGCTTGGCTACAACCAACCGTTGATTCACTTCTTTGCACAGTCGCTGAGCCTAACCCTAAAAATGATTTGTTGCCAAATCAACATAATCATGGTATTAAATTTGCTCAAGTTTATAATGAAGCTCTAGTCTCGTATATTTTCCAGCAAGTATTAATTGACAAAAACAATTGTCCTGAAACTTTCTTGTTGGATTTGGAAAGACTTTGGAATTTCCAGAATGAAGGACAAGCAATCACAATTGCAGCAGCATTGCTAATGTTAACCAAGAACATTGCTAATGGTTCCTCTGCCAACTCAATTAGTGGGGAGAAACTCGAGACATTGAAGAATAATCTTTTTGTTTTGTTGATGGATCATAGCACGAAAATAGACAATTTGACAACTGAAATTTTATCACATTACCCACCGACTATTTCATTTGAAACCCAATCACTTATCAAATCCATGGTTTCTAAAACTCTTTCCCAGTCAGATAAAGTTTTCTCACTTCTTTCACGTAAAATCCAAACTATTATTAAGCAACATCTTCAAACAGGACAGTTTTCGAAAAAGGAAACTTTAGCCCAATATGGAATTCTTCCAGTTGCTAATGAATTGGAACAGCTCAGGTTTGTAATCTATCAATACATTAATGTGGATATTTATTTAATAACGACAATTAATGCTTTTATTTAAAAAAATTTTTTTTTTATTTATAGTCGAAAGATTTTCATTCTGGCACTTTATAATCGAGAAATTTATGCTGTTTGGTATGATAATCTTATCAAAGAGCGATTGAATAAAATTAGAAAATCAATTAATTAATAAAAAGAAGAAATTTCAACATAGACAAATAATCAATTTTCTTGCAACTTACAAACTTTTATTCTTTATTAGCTTTAAATTAGCCAGCTATATTATTTATTTATTTATTTATTAAAACTAATAAGATATTTGTTGTTAATATTTTTTTATTCAATTGGTTGGAAATTAATATTGCATGTATAGAATTTTTTACTAATTAAATAGATATATAGTCAGTTATAAATATATAAAAAGAAACTTTATTTGATTATTTAACAATAAAAAATAATAAAAAATAAATAATTAATTAATAATAATTGATCGATTAATGTTAATCTTTTCTAATCGTTACTGGTAAGACCATCAACACCATCAGATTCACTTTCGTCGCCAGGTGGCTTAAATGGGGTCACCAACATCTCTGAAAATTCTTTAATATCAGTCGTACCACGTATTTCTTTTGTTAAAAGGGGCATTAACACAATATGAAAATCTTCATATAAATCATAAATCTGATCTAAATATCTTTGCTGCATTTTATGTCTAACTAGACATTGTTCACAATTGGAACCTATTATTATAAAAATAAAAAATGGAATTGAAAAAGATGTAAGGAAAAAAATAATAACAAAATATTTATTTTTAAAAAAGATTTGAATTAAGAATTTGACCTTTTCGTGGGAATAGTAATTGATTTACTACAATGTTGTGAGTGTCGATGTGATATGATGTTAATTCTTGAATCATACGTTCTGTTTCATAAAGAGATAAAAACTCGGAAATGCATACACAAATAAATGTTGTTTTATCCTATAAAAAAATTTATTTTAATCAATAAAAAATCGTTTTTTTGATTTTCAAAAAAATGTGTAATATTAAAAAAAAACCATACAGGATCTTTGAATTGATTATTAACTTCTGTAATAATAGATCGCATTCCCTCAAGTTTTCCCAATAAATCTTCTTGATTAGGATTCAATCCCATCATTCCTGACATCTATTTATTTATTCATTTTTTTTTAAATAATAATTTAGTATTCTATATATGTATGTGTATATAAACAAATAAATGAACATTTTCATTTAATCTTTTTTACTTGTTGGAACATTGGACCAAATCGACCACTTAATTCTGAAATTTTTGCAAGAGCTTTTTCCAACACGCTAGGAAAACTTAGAAACCGTAAAGTATGACCAGTTGGTGCTGTATCAAAAATAATAGCTGAATATTCCATTGTTTTAACTTGTCTAGTAATTTATTATTATTATTATTATTGATAATTTAAATAATGTTATCAATTAAAATGCAAATATTTAAATTTTAATCGCTCAAAACCAATATTCAAAATGGTTAAACGACCGCTTGTATAATTACTTCATAACTTCTGCAAATCCCATCGCTTCATCTACACCAGGAATTACGAAAGCAAGATCTTGCATCATTGCTCCCATCGCACCTCCACCTTGTTGTTCAGCTAAAAAATAATAATTTAAAATTATATATTATTATTTACATGATTTGATTTTTTTTTTTTTAGAAAAACAATCGATCAATACATACATTGATCTAACATTTCTTGAATCGATGATGTAGGATCGATTTCCTAAAAAATAACAAACAAACAAATAAATAAATAAATCAATTTATTATAGATTAAGTTTTTAAGTGTATTTTTATTATAATACACATTGTTATCTATTATGTTAAATCATGAAATAAATACCATGGCAAATAAATTTGTAAAGCCTTCAACTAAAGTCGCTTCTTTACTAAACTTTTGTCCAAAAGCATCACTCAAGTTATGAGCAGGATCGGTTGATATCAGTAAAACTGATTCTCTAACTTTACTTAATTGTACGGCAAGTGAGCATGATGTAGTAGTTTTACCTATAAAAAATATTTGTTGCAGATATTCAAAATTCGACATAGATCAAATTCACTAATATTAATAAAAAAAAAAAATACTTTACCGACACCACCCTTTCCACCGACGAAAATCCAATGTAAAGATTGTTGATCTAAAACATTTTGAAGAGTGGGGTCATACTTTTCAAATTCTTCATCAGAATCCTGAGACATTGTCGATTATTAAAACAATTCTAAAAAATAATTATATATAGCTTGTTTGATTAAAATTGAATCAAATAATATTAATCAAATATGTAACACGAACCAAAATAAGGTTCTTATGTTGGTTGATCTTTGAAATATGAACTATAGCCCCCGAACCAATTTGGGTCAACTAATTTCCGGGTAAGTCAGGTCGGATCAACAAAGAAAAGAATTCGAGACAGGTTAGGTAATCACTACTCCCGAGCTCACTACGAAAGGAAATGACAAAATGATTGAATGATTTCACGTGTTTCATATATTTTCATGATACGCATTTAATCATTTATTACCTTCTTTTTGCTATTGTATATACTTGATCCTATGTATTAAATTGTTCATGGCTATCTTAGATTTTTTACCAGGGTAATATTAAATCTGACATTTGATATTTTATTTTTTTAGAAATGATGTGGTTACCCATAAAAATATTCCAAGAATGGATGGACCATTTAAATACGCGGAATCCACCCGCGCATGTAACATTGAATTTCTGGAAATAGTTTCTAAATTTAAATGACGAAATTTCAACACCATTTAACAATTTTTGTATTTTTTAATCTAGATTTAATCTTCTTGAAACATAACATAAAAATATAATATTTTATTAATTAAGATTTACATAAACAAGGTATTTCATATTACCATTATTAATTAAACTATAAACTTTCTCTAAGTAATTTTATGGATTGATTTATTTCATTTAACCGTGTTTGTAAGGAATTTTTTAGATTTAACAAATTTCTAGATTCATTCTTTTGTTTTGTCAAATGACTATCTAATTTTTTCAAAGTGGTAGAAAGATCTTTTACATGCCTCATTTCGTTTTCATTTTCATTATTATTATCATCTTGTAGATTTCTGGACATGTCAATGATAGATTCTTTGTTTATGGCGTTGATTGAGTTTTTTCTTGTATCCTTTAAAGTCAATAATGTATACTTCCATAATCTTAGCAAAGAAATCAAATCTAACTTGCCACCTTGGTATATATTTATATTCTCCTAAATAATATTAATAATATAAATGTTAATAATAATATATGTGTGCGTGTGTGTGTAAGATCTAAAGGTGTATATAAATTACATACCAATTGAAATTGATTTTCCCATTTTTTAATTATTATTTCGGGAACTTTTAAATTAATATTATTACCATCCAATTTATATTTATTGGTATTATCATTGATAATATGATCAACACATTCTAGAAAGTATGCAATATAAATTTATTCATATTCTATCTATAATTTTCCTCACCACAAAAAAAATTTAAATTACCATGATAACTATCAGACTTCTTGATACAATCCAAACATATATTCCATAATGAACGAACTTCTTGCAAATATTCTTTTCTTATGGATTCAAGATCTTCAACTGAAACTATACCAAATACTTCAAATGAACTTGATCCTTTATATAATTCACTATATTTTTTCTCTAGTTCATTCTAAATTTATTTGAAATGTTTGTTAATTGCAAACAATAATAATGGTGATATTTATGATAATTATAAATATTTACATTTTGATTTACTATATCCTTAAATTGCTGTGTAATATTATCAGCTAATGATTTCCATTGATCATAAATTGCCACTCTTTTTTGTGTATTGCTTAAAAATTTATCAGTTTGTATCTTGATATGCGACTATTTTCATTATTAAATATTTTTTCAAGATTAAAAATTTTTTACTCTTATATTCCCCAAAATTAATTTATAGCATAAGACATAAATACCATTAATGTATTTTTCTGGAATTCTAGAGATTGTTCTTTAACTGACTCGAAATCAATCAAATGAGCTTGAATAAATTGAAAATATTTTATAAATATTTTTCTGCAAGTATTTTCTTAAATTCATTCAAATATTGAAAATATAATTTTTACCTTGAAATTCAGGAAATTCTTTTTTCAACTTTTCTTTTAAAACATAATTTGAAAACACCATCATCAATTTATAAAATCTATATTTGTTAATTAGATTAACAGTATAATATAATGCTAAATACTACATAATAATCATATATGATTAACTAATTACCTATCATCATCACATTCATCAAACATAGATTTCCTTAACACAATATTATCACCACCAACAAAACATCTCTCTCTTCTTAATTGTTCCAACCATTTATAAGCCAAAGATCGAAACTCTCTACTATCTTCTAAACCTATTATCGGCCAGCATTTATAGAATTTCTAATATGTAAACAAATATTCAGGTAAATATTTATACATATATTTTTTAGCCAGTTAGTATAATCATTAAAGTCAATATGCAAACATGTAATTCTTACAGTTTCTGCTAATTCACTATCCAGCTCGTTAAATAGAAACCAAATGATAATTTCCATAGCTTTTACACTACTTGGACCTTGAGTAAACATATTTTGGTCGAATTTGATGACGGAATAAGATCCTGTTGCATGTATTGAAGGATTAAAGCCAAGTAATGTTATGTTTGTCCAAAATATTGCACGTGGACAAAAGGTTTTAGAAGATAAATTTTCAGGAATGGTAAATTCTGTCATTTTTAAATTATTATTATAGTAGTTTTGTTAATTTCTGGACGCGATTTTGTTGTTATTACTCATTGGCTGCATGTTGTGAAACATAACGTGCAAAAATATAAATGCGTGAAATGCAATAAAAAAATAAAAATTTTTTTTTTTTTCAAGAAAAAAAATATTAGATAAAAAATTAATAGAAGATGAATAATTTAACAGCGTTTCAAGAAGTTGATTTTACTTCTTCGACAAATTCATTTGAAAATATTCAATATAATATAGACTCGGCACCTATACTAGTTCAAGATGAAAAATTGAAATATCAAAAAGAGTTGGCAGAACTATCTTTTTGTGAATATAAATCATTTAGTAATGCAAGTAATCATTTGCAAGTAATAAATAATTCGCTTGAAAATTTATCTTCACATCTAGAGAACTTAATTTCTAAAACTCCTAATTTTCAAAATCATTGTAATACTTTTCTAGAACAATCAAAACAATTCACACAGCAAAATAACAAGATTAATACAATTCTTGAAAATCATACTAATTTATTAGAAATCATAGAAATTCCTAAATTGATGGACGTTTGTTTCAAGAATGAACTTTACTCCGAGGCAATGGATCTTTCAGTGCATGTAACAAGATTAGTCTCAAAATATCCATCAATTCCTCTCATTCAACAAATTGATAATGACGTTAAAAACACAATACAACAGATGTTGACAAAACTTACCAAGTTATTAAGTCAACAGATCAAACTTCCTGTTTGTTTAAAAATTATTGGATACTTGAGACGCATGGATATGTTTGATGAGCCTGAGTTACGTCTTGTTTTTCTACTTTCTAGAGATACTTATTTGCAATCTTTGATTAGCGAATTGGATGTAGAAAAGAAAGATCCTATATTTTATTTAAAAAAATATATTGATGTGTTTAGAGAACATTTTTTTGATACGATAACACAATATCGTGCCATATTTTCCGAGGATAGCAGAGGTGGTGGTGTATATCCCACAACACCGACCCAATCCTCATTCTCGATACCTTCAACACCTTCATCACCCTGGGCTTCATCACCTTGGATCTCATCACCATTAATAAGTACGCCGTCGGAAAATTCTTTTAACAAAAGGAAAATTACCACCGCCACCACCACCACCGCTATTTCAGATTATACTATCTATGTACTAGAACAATTAGCCGCAGTTCTAGCCGAATTTACAGCTCAAATATCTGACACCTCGTCACTATCCTCAATACTTACACAATTGATGTATTGTGGAATGTCGTTGGGTAGAGTTGGCGTTGATTTTCGTCATCTTGTGTCGGGATATTTTGAGAGTTCTGTTGATAGAATTATCAAAAAAATGATTTTTGAGGCTACTCAAGATTTCTTGGATGATTTGAAACAAGCAATGAAAAATGTTGATTTGCCAAGCTTGTGGATGATAAGTGACAAGAAATTCACAAGTTTATCCGACTCATTTTCCTCATTAAAAATCACACCACCCACCACACCACCAACCTCTTCATTATCGTCGTCATCATTATCGTCATCATCACCATTCACACCCTTAGTTATATTATTAGACTATCCACCTATTGCATACCTTACGAATTCTTATTTGTCGACTTTTAATTCTTTACGTCTAGTTGCACCAGTTTCATTATTTAAACCACTTGGTAAATTTATCAATCAGAATTTTTTATCCATTGCAGAATCACTAAGAGATTATGGAAATTTGCTTGTTGAACATAAACACGATACCACGATTTTACAGGGATTCAATGCAACATTTGCTCAAAGTTTTGTACCATTTATCTCTAGATGTTATATAGATGGAGTTTACGGTGGATTGTTGATTGATGGTGGTGATTATGAGGAGGAAAATTATGATGAGTTGATACTGATTGATCAATTGAAAATCATTGATATCCTTAAAGATTTCTTGCCAATACTTACTTTCTCTAGTAGTAGTACTACTATTATTAGTAAAAAGGATGATAATGATGATAGTGTCAAAGATAATGATAGTAATAATGTCGCTGATGATAATAATATTGATAGTAACATTGATAATGATGATGATAATGATAATGGTGATAATGATAGCAATAATATTGCTGATGACAATAATAATAATGGTGATAATAATGATAATAAAGATAATGATAATGATAATGATATTGGTGATAGTAATGATAATGATAATTGTGATAATAATAATGCTGATGATGATGGTGGCAATAATGATAGTAATAATGATAATGGTGATAATGATATTATTACTAATAATAATAATAATAACAAAGAACAAGTTAAATAGTTAACAATAATAATAGAAAAGAGGGAGAAGACGATGATAATAACAAATCGTAAATTCACAAAGCAATTATATGATAATAAATTACGTGTTTTTTTTTTTTTTTTTTTTTTGATAAAAAGGGTGTACTTTATTTAACATTGAGAGATCAAATATATTATCTCCTCTAAATTATTTTAGGGTCCATGTAATGAATCATAACTTTAACAATTGAAAATAAAATGTAAAGATTTGAAGCAAGATATATATGTATAACATATAATATTTTATTATTAGTTTTTAATTTTTTACATCCTTTCTTATTTTATATATATTATTAGCTAGAAAATTAAATCAAACCGTATATAAGCGATGTTAAAAATAGATATATCAATCCTATACCTTGTAATATTTATTCAACAATTTTTCACTAATATGTGAATAATATTCCAATTTACCGTCTTTAGATTTAACGTGAACTGAATAGAATGGATGTGGTATAATATCAATAATGATTGAATTTGGATCTTGCACACAAACATCAAATGTATCTCCCTAAATGTATGTTAATCGAGTAAGATGAGAAAGAAGAATCAATCGATAGATCGATCGATCGATCAATTAAATAATTGTATGAATATATGTTACCTTGCGATGACTGTGATCAAGAGATTTGTCCTGTGCTAATTCAGGTTGTAATTTAATATGGTCACAATGTTCATCCAATGCTTCCTTTGATACTTTGTTAATTTAAAATCAAAATCAAAAACGTTTACAAAAACTCAAATCTAAAAAATCAAACAAAAGAAATTTTTTATAAATACTCAACTATTTCCAAATTGTACAATATATCCTTCACTTTTTTTAATATAAACTGAATAAGTTTCAAATTTATGTATGTCAGTAATATGGCCTCCTTCTTTCATGACCTTTTCAAATGTATCACCGGGATGATGTTCACGAAGATTCAATTTATCAGGTGTAATCTCTTTAGCTTCGTCAGTCTTGTATTTTTCGAAATTTTGCACCGAAATATTAGAAAATCTTGCTATTTGATTTGATGGTGTTCTCACGTGAACGCTTGTTAATTTAAATTATAAATAAATAAATAAATAAATAAATAAATAAATAAATAAATAAATCTTTTTTCCAGATCAAGAGTTGTAAATATTTACGCGTAAGTTCCTCGTTTAGTTTTATGATAATCAATAATAACGCCATTGTTTTCCATTAATCTTGTAAATTTGGATTTTTTAGCTTCCGTATTTTCTGTTTGTTCTTCATTTTCGTCAGATAATTCTTCGATGTATGGTGTTTCGTGATGTCTCTGTTCACTTTCTTTTTGTAGGTTTTTCTCGTCACCGCCAAAACCATGAATTAGATTTTTAATAGGAAGGAATTTTTGAAGATACCGTTGATCCAAGTTGGGAAATAATTTTATAGTTCCATCTGGCATCTCAATGCGAATATGATAATGATCTTTGGCAAAATCACTCGGATCACACCCTACTATTTTACCGTCGCCATTATTGATTGCATCCTCTAAGCTTTTTAACATCATATCGATTGATTTGCTTAACATTTTGATGAGAAGAAAAGAGAAAGAAAGTAATTTTTTTTTTTCACATGTACATATTTATATATATATTTAATTCAATGATGAAATATTTATAATGATATAACGATGACATATCTATTCAATTATAGCGAAAATCCATCATCTTCCCACGATATATATTTACCAATCACATTGGTAAACATCAAGATTAGTCATCAATCCGAACATTTGAAGAATTCTCAATAGCGAAAAATTGTTTTATTTTACAATCCAACGATATGATTGTTTGTGATTTTTTATGTTTTGATGCAAACAGTTCGACTCGATCGGTCACTTTTTTTTTTCTTTTTCTTCTTACAAACCCAAATATAAATATATAACCCAACTCTTTCGATAAAGATGTAATGATAAGATTTCAATGAAACAATTGAATTCAAATCCTATCCTACAAATTATAAAAGAAGATTATGACGAGTTAACGATTTCTTGTGTGTATACAGTAGTGTTTATTGTTGATAATAACATTAATATACAAAAATGATGATAAAATATTTATATTAATAAAATATATAAATTACATAATTATTTTTTTCAAATGAGGTTTTTAAATAATAGTCTTTTAACCACCTATAGAAAATAAAGAGGCAACTGTAGAGAAAAAGAACAAACCACCAAAGAACCAATATGTGCAATACTGATCACTCGGATCATAACGACGAGCCAAAGGCATCATGCTATGAAAGATGGTGTATAACAATGTTCCATTCACACTAGCAAACAAAAATCCAGATACTGCCGAATTCCAAAACGTGACAAACAACAAATAACCAAATACCGCGCCTAACAATTGTGAAAGCATACCAACTGATGATGCGACTATAAAAGATTTCCACGCTGATTTCGTTGAATAATATATTGGTAATGCAATCATAAATCCTTCGGGTATTTTACTACAAAAAAAAAATCCCCATTTAAAATTTAAAATAATTTAAAGGCGAAAAATAAATTATATTAGGATATTTACTGGAATGCAAGTGCTATTCCGAACAATATACCGATACGAGCTGAAGTGATTGTTGTTGCAAATGTTGCTAAACCTTCGGGAAAATTACTGGAATAAATATCAATTTATTATACATAAATATATAAATATAGATTTATATGTATAAAATATTTTTAAATATGAAAAACTTACTGGACTGCTAGGGAGATAGCAATTTGAATACCAAGATTTTTTAATTTTTTTGCTTCATAAGGTTCGACTAAAATTGATTTAATTTTATTCTCACTTTTATCATCATCAACCTTTTCATCATTGTCATTATCAGCAAGAACTTGGATAGTTGCAGAATTTTTATTGTTAATAGTAGTATCATTACTATCATTATCATCATCAATCTTTTTATTTTCATTATCATCATCAATCTTTTTATTTTGATTGACAAGACCTTTCTCAAAACAAGCACATAATCCATCTATTGCAAGATTACCATGCTCACTAACATCGCATCGACATTCAGTTGCTTTCGGATCACAATAACACACAATTTTTTGTTTTTTTCTTATGTATATTAAAGAAGATTTGAACAGCATAATAATCAAAACTGTCCCGATGAAAACAGCAACTGTCACCAAATAAGCGAATTTTTTATCAAACAACTTTGAATCAGCGAAATTATGAATAGCCTCGGTAAATAAATCACCTAGAGTAAGAAATAACAAGACACCGGATGAGAATGACAAGGAGCCAGCAAGGAATCCTTTTGAATTAGTGATTCGAAAATCTTTTAGAAATGGGATTAAGGGAAATACCAAATCAAGAAATGGTATCATCGATCCCAGAGCTGACGAAAGCGCTGCCATCACAGTCAATCCAAATCCAAGTCCAACATTACCACTTGCTAGTATACCATTATTTTGATTGTCATCAATGAATACAGAAGGTGCTTCCTTACCACTATTGGTGCTTCCCCCATCGCCGTCATCAATACCACCATGACCAATTACATAATTAGGGAAATAATAAAGGAAAATTGTAGTTGATAAAAAAATGTAATTTATCAATTTCATATTTTTATGTTTTGAGTGCGCAAAAGTAAAAATATGGAGTATATTACTGAGAAAAAACAAAGTTTCAATTAAGAAAATGTTTTGTGTGGAGGAAAAAAAATTTTTTCCAAGAAAATTAATATGAATGACGAAATACGGTTTTTTATTTATTTTTGTACACTATAGGACAATGTTGCAATATTTATATAAAAAATTTCCAAATACATAATTATATGGATAGAAGAAATTCACGGCAAATAAAATGATTCGGGTAGATAAGGAATTATCAGCGAACTTTATTATGGTTTCAAGTTCTCGATCCTAGCCTTTTAGATAATTAGTTTATTTGGGAAGTTAAATTACTAACAAATGATATTTTGGATATAAACAAATTTCGGTGTTCTTTTATTAGATTCTTTCATTAATTAGCGGATGAATTTCGGTGAAAAATGGACTATATTAAGTAGAGTGAATTTATCAGTTTAACCAACAATGTCGTTGACCCACACATATAATATTAATATATTCGAAACATTTACTGGAATTAATTGAGTAAAAAAGTATTTTCAAAGGATATAATATTAATATATTCGAAACATTTACTGGAATTAATTGAGTAAAGAAGTATTTTCAAAGGATGTAATTTATATTATTATATGATAATTGAACCTTATCGTTACCGATCGAGTATTCTCTTGCAGAATGTAACCATGAATCTTGGAAATCATCGCTTCTTTTGGAAATGGGTAGATTTACGCGGCGCCACAAAAACATTGACTAATCCAATAACAAATAATAAACCTTAATATTTAATATTGTTAATTAAATATTTGAATCTAGACTTCTTATGATTACGAAAAACATATTGGTGTAACTTTATCTGAAGATTATCTGAACCTAATCTTTACTTGGCGATTGATAGTATGCGAATGAATATAAATATAAATATGGTCATGGGATTGTTATAATTATTATTTTCTTGTAAAAAAGAAACATTAATAATTAATAATATAAAATAATTAAAAATCAAATAATTATGAATTCTTTCAACGCCAACACAAGATACTCTTTTCTTTTTATGACTGTTTTATTTTTCGCAATCTTCATCTTCGGTTCTTATAATGAAGTTGATGCTCACTTTTCGCTCGTGAATCCTCCACCTAGAGGTATTAATGAAGACAATGCCACTGTTGCTCCTTGCGGTGGTTTTGATACCGTTAACACCGCTAAAGCTACCGATTTTCCACTTAGTAAGTTTTTTTTTTTACCAAAAGAAATAATTATTACCAGTGTTATTGAGAATTATTGATTTTTTTAGAGGGCCTGGCTACAGCTCTTTTTGAAGATGGAGTGGGAACCTTGTCGTTCAATTATAATAATATTTCAGTAGCAGGTGACATATCTATCATATATATTTACATGTATCTTTATCTATATATTTTATTTATCATGATTTATATTATTATTACCGGTAATTATAGACGTTCAAAACGTTAGCGTTGAAACAACACCAATGAACATTACATCAACAGTTGATCTTGCAAAAGCCAATGCAACAATCGGCACTAAAGGTGTGCTCCAGGCTGTCTACAAGTCAACAGATGGCTTAACAACTTGGTACAGTTGTGCTGATATAAACGTTGTCGATTCAAAAAAAAGCAGTGCCACTAAATCTATGATCCAATTCTTTCAAAGTCCATCTCTTCTTTTCACTTTCTCTTTTGTTGTCCTCTATTGTTGGGGTTTAAATTATTGATTTTGTAATGTGTATATATATATATATTATTAATATTATTAGATTAAATAAGCGTGATTAAATAATAAATGAAAATACAAGTTTTTTTCTAAAAAAAGTAACTAAAATCATGTGACGATTATTCGAACTTTCGGAAAAAATACACTAGTGCTAGTTTTCGAAATCGAAATGCCTCTAATACGATTTCATTTTTATCTTATTTACACTTCCTCTCGCTTAATTTCTGTCAATTTTTAAGGTTCAATTGATTCTTTCAAGATTCTTTGTGGCATTTTCTTTATTCTTGTACAGTAATTCGTGCAGGAAAGCAAGTAAAGATGTTTTATTAACTTATTATTATTTATATTATTTTTTAATCAAATTCGGAATTTGAGTTTCAGCACCATTTTTTTTAAAGATCATCATGTCAATCTTTCCTTTATCATGCTGATTGCAGTAATTCATACAATTCCATAATTAATCAAAGATAGTGTTCGACTAGTTTAACAAGATGCTTTGATTATCACAGATAAATAAAAATGTTGATTTGACTAATGAATTGATCAAATGATTGAATCGGAAAGGTTTATAACTTTGTATTGTGCGTGTGTCATTATTATTACCATTACGGACTCTGCAAATCTTTTTCCGCCTTCAATGTCTCTCTTTTCTTTCATCCACTAGGAGCTTTGTATGACGACAACAACTATTTCTTTTGAAATCAATAGAAATGATAATAACATCAGAAAAATATATTTCATAGATAAAAGATAGAACTATGACTTTATTCAAAATATAACACAAGAACTATTGCCTATCTAAATTCTTTCAAATCACCTTTTGGTTAAATAATTAAATATTTCAGTTAGTTGATCGGTCAAATAATTTTTACATAGTATTAATATTAGTACTAGTGTCAATCTCTAATTTTAATATTAAGAACTTTTTTTTTCTCGGATATATATTTGCGATAAACAACAAAAAAAATTAACCGTGGTGTATCGAATAAACTTGGCAACAAAGTGAACGTGTTCTATTCCTGTTACTTACTAGGTAATAATAGTAATCAGGATCAGAAATTTCTATTTTTGGTATTATTACATACATATGTAACAAAATGGCGTCCTCAGGAATTAAAAATTTGGTAAATTCGTCGATCAAAATTTATTTAATCTTACCCTCCGAGTAAGATTTACAAATCAAATTTTAAATTTTTGTAAAGTGTTTTAAATGAAGGATTTGTATGATTATGTACATTGATGAAAATCAAGTAAAAACAAACATTGCCTTTAATGTGTAACGTTTTTAAATAATGTTTTTCTTTATTTATTATTAATTACTTTTTCATAATAAATTATGGTCCCTGAAACTTTTACAATGTTTAGTATACCTCCAATTATTAAATTACAACATTGAATATTAAAAAAAAAATCAGGGAGTTGCGGATCTTTCAATCTTAAAAGAAGTAGAATTCCAGTATTCCCAATCACCCACAACCTTAGTATCTCCAAATAACTTTAAAGCTCTAAATTGTATATAATAATCACCATTTGGTATTTGTACACCATTAACAGCAGTGGTTGATGGAACGAAATGTCCATCATCACCAAAACTTCCTTCTATATAGTCACCTTCCCAACTTCTAACTAATGGATTAGTTTTTCTTGTTTTTGTGACAAATCTATTTTCACCACTTATAATAAAAGGATTGTCATTGTTTGTCAAAATGCCTAAAGGTTGGTATGTTGTTGAACTAAATATAATTACATAACATAGTGCGGTAGGTGTTGAAAATATTACCCTCAATAGAGGAAGATTTTTAAATGTCATTGTAAATATATAGTTTGGTGGTAATATTGGATTTTGTGGAGCTTGAATAAGAGGAAATTCTGGACTTTGAAATATTGGTAGATCTTTTGCTGAACTTGCTAAACCAGCTAAAAAAATATTTTTATTTAATTAAATTAAATTTTGGTTTTTAAAATAAAAACAACAACAACAATAATAAAATATATTTACCATATGGAATTGTGATGTTACCATAATCAGTAATATTTGGTACAAATTTAATAAAGCCATTATAAAACCAATGGCCTGCATCATTAATGGTTGGCGGTGTAATTTTTAGATTGATATTGAGGTTGTTTTGATCTGTAATTGTGAAAATATTAGGTTCAATTATAATATTAGCAACCACATCACTGTAAACCAAATCTTTACTATCCAATATTGTTGTGCCATTATAACCATTTAAACTGTAAGAAGGTTCATGTATCACTATAAATGACACTTCCTGATATTCACTTAAACCTTTGACAGTTAAATTCTTTTCAATATAATTCAAATCCTTATTACTAATTCCATTTAATGTATCATTCAATGTTAATTTTGATGGTGATATCAATATTTTGCCTAGTATTGTATCAAAGACATTAACTAATCCTGTGCCTTGTTGTAAAACTGGTGAGACAACAGTTCCAGATGGAAATTTGAGTGGTCTAGCATAATTCATAAATGCATTTCTCACATCTAAAGTTGGTTGTTTTATACCAGTTGCTGATAAATATAATGCAACACATCCTGCCATGTATGGCGTTGCCTGTTTTATTTTAGAAATTTTAAAAGTTTAGAAGTTTCAGATTTTGATTGATTATGTTAAATATTTCAAGTGTTTTACTTACCATGCTTGTTCCTGAATCTAAACGATAACTACCAAAAGGTAAAGGGTATGTAGAAAACATTACTCCACCAGGCGCAACAATTTCCTATTACATTAAAGTAAAATGATAAATATATTTTTTATAAACTTTTTTTTTTTTTAAAAAAAATAAAAAATAAAAAGATTTAATTAAAGTTTACTCACCGGCTAATTAAAGAAACATTACACATAAACATAAACATACATGTATATAATATTAGTAAATTATATATATATATATATATATATAATTATTATTATTAATTAAAGTTTACCTTAATATCTAGAGTAGGGGTTAATCCCCAAGAACTAAAATATGACATTACTGAACCAAAACTATTTTCTATAATATAACCTTTTTTATCAGAAAAATCTAAAGTCAATGGTTTATTAGTTACTGCTCTGTCTAACAAATGTTGAGCTTCAGTTAATAGAATATATGCAACTGGGTATTTAACTTCATCTTGATATGGATCAGATATATCAGGTCCTGTAGTTCTATTATCAATAACAAAAGCACCTACAATTTTAGCTACTTGTAAATCTGTAAACTATTGTTTTTAATGGTTAAATTAAATATTTAAATAATTAATAATAATTATAATTATAATTATAATTATAATAATAATAATAATAAATAATAATTGATTTCTTGCTATAAAAAAAAAAATCTTTGATTTTAAAGAGTTAATTACCAGTTGTGATATAATACATTGATTAATGTCTGCAGCATAGAGATTTAGAATTACTACTTTTCCTGTTAAAGTTTGAGCAGGAACATCTTTACAATTGTTTGAACTATCAAAGACTACTGTTTCTCCTTGATTAATATTAAAAGGTCTAGCATTACTTGCAATATAATCTATATTAAAAAATCAACACGATTTAGTATAATATCATTTTCAAATTACATTACTTAAAATATAATTTTTTTACCAATAATAAATGTAGGATCTTTAATATCAGTTGCTCGATAAACAAGAAAATTTGTAGCATCCATTGATGCAACAGAAATGGTACCATAACCAATTGCAGGCATAGCAGAATCCCATATACCCTTAGTTCCTTCATTACCATTAGCAGCTATAACATTGATTCCTCGAGTTGCAATTGAATCTGCAATAACAGACATTGAAGTTTCTGCCCATCCTTCACCTCCCTAATAATAAACAAAACAATTTGTTAAATAACAAAATCAATAAATATTTACATTTAATTTATAAGACAAACCAAATAAACTTACTAAAGATAAATTTATTATGTCCATTTGATCAGTTGCAGCTGCTTCTAATGCTGCCATTATATTGTCAGCACTCCCTGTACCTTGACAATCCATGGATTTATAAGCACCAAAAGTAACATTAGGAGCAACACCCATAAATCCAGTTATTAGACTATCATTAGCACCTATCAAACCAGCAACATGTGTACCATGACCATTACAAGTATCAAGTGGATCATTAACACTATTAAAGTTGGTTCCATCTATAACAAAATTATGCCCATATGCCACCCTACATCCTGTTCCATAACAACCTCCAAGTGCTGGATGCCTGTAATCAATTCCTAAAAAAAATCATAATTATTAATTAGTTCTTTTTTAAAAAAAAAAATAATAATAATAATAATAATAATAATTTTGACTTTTTTTTTTTACCTGTATCAACAATTCCAACTTTAATCCCAGTTCCAAAACTCAGAATCTCATTTTGTACACGATCAACACCAGTGACTTTATGTATCTCATTTATATTATTATTAGGAGCAAATTGGATTGTGTCATTGGTAATGTAATCACGTTTTTTAAGTTCATCATCAACAATATGACTAGGCCTGGGTACTAGGTTAAGATTCTATGCAAATTTTTTTCATACAAAATTTTAAAATTATATACAACATATAGACGCATACATACAATGCAAGATATATATATATAAATACATACTATAGGTTCAATATATGATACAACCGATATATCAGCAACCTTTTTCAAGCTATCAAGTCCACCAGGCAACAACAATGATACGCCATTAATATAACCAAAGAATTCATGACGAACAGTGAAGTTTATACCCTTTTGATTTAATTCTTTAAAAAATTCTGTGTGTTCAGCAATTATTATATCAGAATTGTTATTATTTTTATTATTATTAGGAATAGTTTTTAAACATACATAATAAGCATCTTTTAGGACAGGTAATGTTGCAGGTCCTGCTTTTATTATGCCAGAATTTACATGAATAGAAGTAATTTGTATGAAAAGGAAAAAAGCTATCAAAAAAATGGGAAATTTCATAATGATAGTAGTAATAATAATGGCAAGTAGTAATTATTTTTCAAACCTGCATCTTTTGGGAAATAATCGATACTATAATGGCAATTCATTTATTTTTATTTCTATTTTTATTTTTAATTGAAAGAATTAAAATTGGTGCAACGGAAATTATTATTAATAAAAACATTTCTACAAAAAAGGTTATTGCTGTTTCACAAAAGTAAAAGCGTTGTATATAAATACGCGATATTCAATATTCAATGATGATTGATGATGATTGATGAATGCTGAATGCTGAGTATCTGAGGACTTATTTTTTTAAAAAAACGTAAAATTTTTGGGGAAGAGAGAGGTTAAGTTTGTTATTGGAGATGCTTTTTGAATATTTGGATTTTTATTCATGAGGATGATTGTCGTAGGTTCGAATCCAACTAGAGTTGACTATGCAACTATTGCTATTATCCGTGTCAATGCTGTAGACTAGATGATCTGCCTTTTGCTAATCGTATCCAAAATCAAATAAATTTAGGGCTCGAAATTCTACTTTAAAAAAATCTGGCAATGTTGATTATTCCCAAATGGAACAAATAATTGATGATGATTCTGTTTTTTTTAAATCCCAACTCTCGCCTTAAACCTAGGGTTTCTATTCGAATTATTCACTTTATTCGTTATGAATTTGAGTATTCGAATTACATTGAAAGTTTATTCGAATAAATTTTAA
>CAJVPN010000072.1:0-49449 GCA_910592215.1 Entrophospora candida
TTTAGTCATTTGTAATGTGATCATAATTAACAGTTTTATAATATCCCATTTGTTATCTTAAGTGATATATAGAACTATCCCTGTATAAAAATAGTTAAGATGAAACTCATTTATATCAGATCTATATTGTTACATTTTATGGACTAGTGCTGTAATCCAAAAAAAGGAAAAAAAAGGATCTTCAAAAGTGGTTGCAAATGCCTTTGCAACCACTTTTTTTATATGATGTAATTATATTTAGTTCTTATTACATTTTCAGAATAATAATAAACAATACAATGTAAAAAATTGGGACAAACATACACAATAAAATACTTTTGGTTTTATTAAAAAGTTGTAAATTTATTATATTGTAACATTAGAACTTCAACTTTCTTCTCCTTGAAAGCAGATAATCATTTTCATTCACATTAAACTCACTTCCTAAAGGTACATTTCTGCATTTACTTTCTGCATTTACATAATCTTGTAGCATTTTGACAGCAAGTTTTCTAGAAGTTGGCCAGCAAAAACATATTTCAGTGTCATATTCCCAGAAAAACTCCCAATAGTTGTTGAGATCAGTTAAGAGTGATAATACATTGTTATTAGAATAATGGTTAGCTATGAGGAGCTGAGCTTGTGTTTGAAACCTTGCATTTTGTTTCACCTGTTCTTTCTTTTTCAATTCTATACATCAGGAAACTTTTCCCGCCATAAATTTACATAATATTATGGGGCCCGCCATAAACTTACATAAATAGTGTAATATTATGCAAAAATTGCACAAAAATTATGCAATTATTACATTCAGTGTAAATATTACATCCTTTTTATGTGAAATATTATGTCATTTCATATTAAAACTTACGGATGTAAACTTGTGTCAGAAAAAATTTCCTGATGTAGTTATTCTAATCCCAGAAGCCTCTTGTCCATAAGCAACTGAATACCCTTTATCAAGAATTGCAATATCAGTTGTACCTTTCAAATCAAAAGGTAGCCATGATTGGTCCACCACATTGAGAAAACTCACATTGCTTCTAGCATCATACCACTCAAAATCAAGTGGCAAAGTTATTATCTGATATAAATGTGCCATGTATTTATTGTGTTGTTTATTCTCAGCGATATCATAGTTCCAACTGAAAGAATTAATTTCACTTGTATCATCTTCAAGAAAAGAGCAATCCGTCACTACAAATTTGAGTTTTAATGTATCTTTGATCTTATTCATCTGTTGGGTTCCAAGACTTGAGATAGGTATAGACTGGTTTTTTTTTAAATTCATTTTCCAATTTTTCTAACCTCTGTGAGAACCCTAGAGTAAAAAAATTTAGTTAGTTTCAGCTATTATGTATGAAACCAAATTAGTATAGTATTTACAGTCCAAATATTATGGTCAAAACAATTTTTCTATTCATATTATGTATAATTATAATTTGTATAGATTGAAGTAGTTACCAGCTAGGGGATAGACAAAATCAACATTTTTACCAACAGAGTCATTATTTATACCAATAGAATTAATCCTTCCATTTGTTATGTCTTATTTAAAAATAAAAACATGTAAATTCATTTGGATTGACAAAAAAAAAGGAGCAAGACTCAACTTACTAGAAATATCAGTACAAGAATAATCATCAAGTTGCAATTTTAATAATCTGTTTTCCCTTTTAAGTTTGATTACAAGATCTTGTAAATGAGATATATCATTATAATTCGAATCTTTGTTTTCCTATAAGTTGGGAGTTGTATTGATGTCAAACAAAATCCAGTTCCGTTAATACTCCTGTCCATTGAAAGAATATAAATTTTACTTATTACTTACTTTTCTTGGAGATAAGGTTGTGGGCGAAACCTCCTTAGTAATTGCTGAAACCACGGCAAAACTATATTAAATCTTATCAAAAATCCTGTTGAAACTATGCCGAAATGGCGAAACCTCAAAATGCGAAACTCTGCCGAAACTCTAATAAACAATTAATGTGTAACCTGCCGAAACCCTGCTGATTGATTTCTGTATGAGTTTTGGCAAGCAACCTTAATTCAGAGCAGGGTTGGTGGCCCTGAAATTGCATTTGGACTCTGATGTTAGTAAAATAAAATGGTTCGGATTTTGTTTGATATGTTTTGTATAAATTAATCATTCCCAAATTTTCTGTTTCTTTAATTTTTATTTGATCAACTGAATTTGTTATTTTTTAAATGGGAGCTTTTGCCCATATAATCCACCCTAGGTTAAAAGGAGTGTAGCTTGATGAGATTGTGTATCTTACAAGTATAAGGGTGGCAGTTCAATTCTGCCCACTCCTATTGTGATGGTCTTCATGATCACTGGCATCAAGGAGAAAGCTGTCAAATAAAATGGTTCAGGTTTTGCTTGGTATGTTATGCATAAATTAATTATTTTCATAAATGTTCTGTTTTTTGGTGATTTTTTATTTGACCAACTGAATTTGTTTTTTAATGGGAGTGGGGCTATTGTGAGCAGGTATGCCACCAACAAAACAGCAACCCAGGACTCAAAACTTGGAATTCAGGGAAATCAAAAACAACAACTCAAGTTGCAATCTCCCAAGTTGCAGATACCAACTTTATTCTAGAGAGGTATATCACACAGATGCCAACTCTTGTCAATGATCAATGCTCATATGGTAACAGTCAAGCCTGGTCTGAGAGGAAGATGTGGAAAGTTTTTGTCCAAAGCCTTCCAACAGAGGGCACCCTTACCTGTGGAAAAAAAATCTACAGTTATGAGGCGTGCTTAATTGCACCCAAACTCGTGTTGGTGATAGAAAATTTTTAATTAAATCTGACACCTGTGATCAACATCAGATTTATTATTCATTCTTGTGAACCCAGAGGTCTGCATTATTAAAAGTTTCATTTTCTGCATGACCTTGGTAGTATTTATTACTTGGGTGATGCAATTATTTGTTATGTCAATTACAACATAAAAATGTATTGAATAACCAGGTATTCATGTACAAGTATTAATAACAACCAAAAAGTTAAGTCATGTCTATTTTTTATCTATATAAATAGAGTAGAGTAGCAAGCAACAGGTTAATAATCACCACCACCTTTTTAATATACAAAAAAAAATAACAACAAATATTATTTAATTCTAAGCAAATTTTTATTGTTTTTATATGGGTCAGTTCTATATATCATTCAAGATAGAAAATGGGATATTATAAAACTGTTAATTATAATCATGTACAAATGACTAAATTTTAATCCCTGAAATTCTGGTAATACGTACCAATGTTCACTTTGTCTGGTTTTGTTGCATATAATCCGTCCCTTGTGATTATTACCTTTTTTGGTTAAATATAAATAATCTAAATTTGGGTAAATTATCGCGTAATCGTTGGGAGACCCTTAATAACATGATGTATAACAATTTTAATAATCCTGTTACAACCACTTTCTAATACGAATGATTGGGCTTAAGACGAAGAAGCGTGTTATAATAAACCTGAGTAAATTGTGATATATAAATTATTTTTATTATCAAAGTTATGGGGTAAAAAATCAGATAGATTTTTTATGACAAGCAATCCTTTAATTTTAGTAATTTACATTTGACAATGTTAATGCGACTAAGTCATGCAACTTTTGTCAAAGATGCCCCAGAACTGGTGGTAATGATAAATATATTACCTTTATGAGATGTTGTATTATCTACCTAATGGAGAGCCTCACAAATGCATTTAGAAAACGGAAGGCAAAAAAAGGAATTGAGATGTTTTTAAGAGAATTTGTACGTAACTAATTGAAAACTTGTTCCTTTTGTTCTTCTTTTATTCGTCATGGTTTATAAAGTTATAATATTTTTTCTTAAAATTTCAGATTTTATTTGAACATTTTCAAAAAATATACATGAAGAGATTGCGATTATTCACTTAACTGTTAAAGGTTTTGAAAAACTGTTTTAAAAGCACTTGATTCAATAACACCTTTAGAACAGACTAGAAATATGCCTGATGCTCTTGTAGATTGATGATTGTAGAAAAGAATTCAGGCATTGTATGCTGTTAAAAAGGATAAGTTTTTTGGAATTAATGAATAAATATATTAGTGAATACTTGACAATTTATTTTAACCAACCACATATCGTTTCAATCACGTGTACTATGATAATCTGTATTTTGTATGGCGCGGACGAGGTTCTTTAAGAATGGCTTTATGTTCTTTAGAATATTCTTGGAAAAGCTTTGGGTTAGTTTAGTTGAAGTAAATTCTATTACAATTACAATTGAAATAATTTATTTTATTATTATAATTACTATTAATATTACGTAAAAAAGGCAATATTTTGCTCTTACTATTATTATATAATATTCTTTACTATTAATATCATTGGTGTTAAACCTGTTATTTTTTTCATTTGAATACGGCGGCATTATCATATGTAAGTATACTTAATTATTATTAATAGAAACATTTTAAAATTTTTTAAAAAATTTTGTTGGTAAAATTAAATAGATCCATTAAAAATTTACCTCGCTTTACAATTCTTGTTAAAAACAACTAACTCAACAATTATTCTCTCTTCGACTTATTTCGTAACATTGTACTAGCTACATCAGTTAACGAATGATCAGCATGTGAAAAATAAACAAACAAACAAACGACTTTATTTAAAAATAATAAGAAAGAAATCTGATCTCCTTTTTTTAATAGTAATAATGTAATGTAATAATAAATAAATAATAAAATAACAATTGAATTAATTAAATTAATGAATGTAATAATATTATTATTAATAATAAATAAAAATTAATTTGTTATCAAAAAAATTTAAGATTAAATTAAAAAAATTAATTTTGAAGAAAAGATTTAACTTTGTGCCCTTCTTCATCAAATTATTCCTGTAATGGAAAGCTTTAAACGTGTGTGTGTTTGTCTCCCCCTTTATTATTTTTAGTAACGATCTGTGCGCAGATTCTTTTTGTAATTATTTTTTGATCGTAAAACTGGAAACCCAAAATAAATTGCAGAATTTTTTGTGCACACACTAGTTTTTATTTATAATTTATAATCAATCATTATAAATTTGTTATATTTTCAGATATCAGATATTTATTTCAAAAAAAAAATTTTTTCTTCTTTAGTACTGTTATTATTAATAGGTAAAGAATTTATTGATTGAAAATTTTAAAGATTTTTTATATTATTTCATTATAAATAATATATATATTGTGTATACGCGTGTAATTGAATATTTTAGGATTTTTGTTTTGTGCGCAGTCATCAATCAAACCTTATCAATTCTTCCCTTGTATTTTATTTCATATTTTTACAAAAACAAAAAAAAAACAAAAAAACATCAGAAATATCAGAAATATACTTTTAAATATACATTATACAGCATATTTCAATAACGTCTTTTTCACTCGGGGAAAAAATTAATTTTTGTCGTGTAATAATAAGTAGTAAGTTATTATTATTGTTATTGCAAAATTTTTTTGCTTCAGTCACGTTCACATTTTACAATCATGTTCAAACCTTAGTTTTTTAAACATAAATTGTCACTTATATTCAAGTTCAAATTTTCACACTTTAATAACTTTGACTTTTTTTGCCTTCCATTTTGATAGTTGTTTTGACAGAATGGAATCAATAGGAAGTAGTTTTTTTAGCTTCCCTTCAAAAACAAATTTATTGACAGCAAATAATCTCTTTACCAAGGATCTTTTTTATAATAACAATAATATTGATAATGGCAATGATTTCAACAAATTTAAACAACCAGGGTTGTTTACCTATTATTTAGATCAAAAACAATTTAATAACAATAATGATGATAATAATAGAATTGCAGAAGGAAGTTCTTCTAATACTGGTACTACTACGTCTACCCTTATGACCAGATTATCATCATCATCATCATCATCACGCAACTTTAATTCTGATGTGGCGACACAAGAAAATTTAATAATTGATGATATCACCTTTCGTCGTCCTGATACTTGTTTAGCTTTGGACAATCTAATAACTTCCTCTACCACTACCAAAAACACCGCCATACTATTTGATCCTTTCAAGAACAATGATTACGATGATACCTTTGATTTCCCATTTAAAGATGAAGAAGATTTTGGTACAACTGTTGCACAACTGTATAACATCAACATTAACAATAATAACAATAAAAATAATCACCATCATACAACTTCTCCTCGTGTCTCTCCTAAATTTTTCTTCGGTACTTCTAAATTTGATCCATTCAAGGATGATGTCATTGATAATAATACTACAAAACCAAATGTGATCATTTTTGATCATCCATTAAACGACGAGGTAGCAAATGATGACATCAGTTCAACAAACGTCACCGCTGTTCATTTAAACAACAACAATGAACTTTCTTCCTCTTTTTCTTCTTCTACTCATCATATCTCTCCCAAGGATAATACTCTTGATCCATTCAGCGAACCTACTGCTGCACTTGACAGAAATAAAGATGATACATCATCACAATCAATCAACATCAACGTAAATAACAATCAATCAGCATCTTCTAATGTTAACGACAAATATTCGGGTGACGTTTCTCATTTAAACCAATTAAATAACAATCCCCAATCGATCATCAATTCAAGCAGCTTGAACAATGAACTTCCTCTTACTCCACTTTGTAAATACTTTCAACGAGGTTACTGCGCAAAAGGCGATCGCTGTCAATATTTGCACAAGTTTGAATCATATAGCAGCTCTGTTAATCATAATAAAATTAATAATGGAAATGGTAAAAATCTTGGTTACACATCATCATCATCATCTTCGCCGTCTTCTTCTTCTTCTAATCACTTTCCAGCATCATCGCAACAACAACTAAATTCTTATGTTAACCACCAATTCTATCCGACAATTAATAACACTTTGTCACTTCTAAATCAGACCACAAACAATTCATATAATTCTAGTAGTGTCATTAATAATAATAACAATAACCTTGTCAGCAATGTTGGTTCTAACCTTAACTCATCAACTAATACAAACGATAATATATCTCTACCTGTTGTCATCAATCATAATAATAGCAACAAAGTCAACAATTCTTATATTCAAAAATATTCTCAACATCATAGTCATACTTTTAATACTATAGATCATCCAATCAATCAAATTAGCACAACCAACAATTCAATCAATCATTTAAATGCCACCGATTTATTTAATCGAACTGATGCAACCACAAATTCTTTAGTTACCAAAAATAGCAAAAATACTACTAGAACAGCCTCACACAATAACAATAATAAAAATAAGAAAAAATTTGTTAATAATAATGAAGGTATGATTTATCTTTTATAAAAAAATCAAATCTGTTATTATTAATTTTAAAATAAATAATAAATAAACAATTAATTGATTGATTTTTCTATGCATTTGTATGTAGCCAACAATAGATTTTCTGGTGTTGAATTAGAGGATCTTGTGGGTCATATTTATTCATTATGTAAAGATCAACACGGTTGTCGTTTTCTTCAAAGAAAACTTGAAGAAAACAATCAAAAATACATTGAAACGATTTACAATGAAGTCAATGGACATTTCATTGAACTTATAACAGGTAAATCGATTGCTTTTGGTCAATTATACAAAATATTTTTTACTGAAAACTAATGCTAATAATAATAACAACAATAGATCCTTTTGGCAATTATCTCTGTCAAAAACTTTTTGAACATTGTGATGAATTTAAACGTACTCAAATTATCAATAAAGTTTCTTCAGAATTGGTAAACATTTCATTAAATGTACACGGTACTCGTGCGGTCCAAAAAATGATTGAACTTGTCACAGAGAATAAACATGTAATATTTAATATTTTATTTTGCTTTATTTATAATCTTAAAATGAATCATTTATTAATTCTTTAATTATTTTTTTAGGGCTATAATAATAATTACATATACAAGACTCAACAAATCCGTACTTTTATCCAATCTTTAAATCCTGAAGTAGTAACTTTGATTCAAGACTTGAATGGAAATCATGTTATACAAAAATGTTTAAGACTTTTCACACCCGAAGAAAATCAAGCAAGTAAAACATTTATAAAACATATATATTATAATTATTTTACTAATTAAATTTTTTTTTTAAATAGTTCATTTATAATGCAGTCAGCAATTATTGTCTTGAGGTTGCTACACATAAAAATGGCTGCTGTGTTTTTCAAAGATGCATTGATCATGGCACCGAACAACAAAAGTTACAACTCTTGAAAACAATAATTCACCATGCTTTATTCTTAAGTCAGGTATGTTGGGAATGATTAATCAGCATTTAAATTTTTTTACAAAAATTAAACTTTTATTAAAAGTTTGCATCAACATAATAAACATATATACAATTAATCCCCTCTCTCAAAATTCTAGGATAAATACGGGAATTATGTTGTTCAATACGCCATAAATTTCAATATCCAACAATTCACTAATGCGTTAGCGAGAAAAATTTTAGGGCATGTTTATCCATTATCAATTCAGCAATGCAGCTCAAATGTTGTTGAAGCAGTAAGCAAATCAATCGATCAATCAATCAATATATAAATATAATTAATTGATTAATTAACACTAATCACTTTCTCTTAATTATTAGTGTATTAAGTTGGCTGACAATGATATTAAAGAACTTTTGATTTCAGAATTAATTAATTGTCGTTGTATTGACAGATTATTGCAAGATTCATTTGGGAATTATGTGATTCAAACTGCCTTGTCAAATGCTAGCTTCGACCAAAAGGCAGAGGTATTTATTTATTGTTTATTTATATAATTTTTTTTAAGTTATAAATAGTTTTTGTTGTTGCCATCATCTAATGAAATTAATTAATTAATATTGTTATAACTTATAGTTGATCAAATCTTTACAGCCATTTTTACCTACAATCCATAATGCACCATATGGAAGAAAAGTTCAAGGCAGGATCAGTCGTGATATTAAATTCCTTGGGTCACTACTATATTTTAAAAATTTTAATTAAATTTATAAAAAGACTAGTTTCATATATATTTATAATATAAACATACAAACAAAATCATTATCACAAAAAACCATTATATCACAACATCAAAAATCATCTTTGTAGTATGTTATTAATGTTTGTAATATTATACTAATAACAGTAGTAATAGTAATAATGTTAGTAATAGTAATAAAGTGGTAGTAATATTATTTATTAATATTAATATTATTTTTATTGATGTATTATGTATTTTTTATAGATTAATAATTAAAAAATCAAGAGATTTAATTTTTATAAAATTTTTTAATTTCTTTCCTAAAAGTCAAATATTATTATTATCTTTCTTTGGTATTAGGGGTAAAATGTTAGGTGGAAAAACTAATGAATAAAAAATCAATAGGTGGCTGCGTAACTCAAATGAGCACTTGGCTAACTGACCAAACTATTTAGGTTTTTAACCCCTTTACGCTGCCAGCTCTGATTTAGACATAAAGGAAAAATTACACTGTGTAGCTTCCGGGACGCCATCACGCAGCAAGGCGATAAACATTTGAACGCACGAATAAAATTTCGCCACCAAATAAAATATTATATACAGAAAGGTTCTTTTTATGGAATATACAGGACCTACTAAAAATGGCAACTCATTCTACAAATAAGACAACTAAATTGTAGCTAAAAACCACATAACATTTATCAATTATGTGATGATTAAATTAATCCATATATAAAATAAAATGAAATCATAATCAACAAATACTCTTGATTAGAGGATGTTGTTTCCAAGTTAATTTGCTCAATTCCTGATCAATACTTCCAAGTGAGCTCCTGAAGCTAGCCGAAAAATTCTGTTTATAAATCGGAGGAAAAGCTGGTGAAAAAAAGGCAAAATACCAAGGTTTCCATACAGTCAATACCGTGGCATGAGCATCATGTCTTTACAGGTCAGAGATACTGGCTTAAAAATATCAGGAATATATAAACTTACAGATTTATTGCAATATCATATAGAACCTACGAGCGTAATAATTACAACGAGGCACAATAATTGTGCAAATTGCTCCCGAAAAATTCCTGATAGCAGTGCTGGCGACCTTCACCCAAAGGAAGTTATTCAGAACTCACTATATTAATATTGTCGCCCTAATATATAGATAAACCGTTTTTTACTACCAGATAAACTATAGTTGAATGCATCCGGGAAACAAAAACTAGGTCACAATATACGTATCTTACACAATAATAATAACCTGAAAACGGAGGATTTGCGTAGAATATACTAGTACATTTATCACACGTTTTTGCGTATTTTTCTATGTAGATTATTGACAAAAACAGGGATTATGTACTGTGCGGATAATTTGCATATTTTTATTGTTTTCCTGATGCGTAACTACAATAAAAGTGCGTAATATTAATGTATTTTACAGGACAAATAAAACGTTTGATAAGCACAGATTGAAACATGGTCCTGACTGATAGAAGCCTGATTTTATCATCAGAACAACAAACCCAAATAAGTACATGAACTGAAATCAAACCAACAAATACAAAAAAAGTTATTGATCAATAAGAAAAGTGAGCGAGTGAATGATAAATATGATAAATCAATCAAAGAAATTGAAACTTGATATTGAAAATAATTGTTTCTAATATTATAATAAATAATAATCAATATCGATTAATTTTCAACAAAAAAAGATAAGATAGAAAGATGCGAGATAGATAAAAGTTGTAATTACTTGCAAGTGAACAAGATAGTGCCCAAGAATAAGGTAAAGAAAGTTGAATGAATCGAATTAATACGCATATATTGATAGAGATGATAATGATTAATATAGTAAATATAAATTTTATTAATGTGATTATTTAGTCCAATAATTTTTTTATGTTTAGCATGAAACATCAATGAAACTTTTTAATTAATTAATCTAATGGGTAAAGGATTAGATTGATTTAATTTGTTACACGTGTATTAGTAATTGATTACTATTGATATCGATATCTCTTGCAATATTAATTATTCAACCTATTTAGGTTATATTAAGCCATGATTAAAACAAATCATTTTCTTTTATAAGTCAACTTTTTTCTCAAATTTCCAAGAAAAAAAAAAAATCTTTAAATAAAAAATCATTTTTTCTTCTTTAAAACATTTTTTTTACGTGACAAAATTCAATCGACAAAATGACTGTGTAAGTAGTAGTATCTTCTTGATGATTAATTATAATTGATTGATTGATTGATTATTTATCTTTAATGAAATTATTTAATGATAGAGGTGACTTTGGTCTTATTGGTCTTGCGGTTATGGTAAAATATTTTCTTTTTAAAAAAAATATCAAATCATCTTTTCGTATTCACTTGATCAAATTAATTAATTATGTATGTATATATATATATTTTTTTCACAAGGGCCAAAACCTTATTCTTAACATAGCTGACAACGGATTCACAGTTGTTGCGTACAACAGAACTGTTGAAAAAGTAGATCATTTCTTAGAAAATGAAGCTAAAGGTATCCATCCATCCATCATTAATTATATTACAATCAATTAATCAATCAATCAAAAAAATCAATCTATTTTATAATGTGTATGTGATTTAGGAAAAAATGTTGTTGGTGCTCGCTCCATTAAAGAACTTGCTCAGAAGCTAAAGAAGCCAAGAAAAATCATGCTTTTGGTTAAAGCTGGTCAAGCTGTTGATGATTTTATTGACCAATTACTTCCTTATCTTGAAGAAAATGATATTATTATTGACGGTGGTAATTCTCATTATCCTGATAGTATTCGTAGATGTAAATATTTAGAAGAAAAGGGATTATTGTTTGTTGGTTGCGGTGTATCCGGTGGTGAAGATGGTGCTCGTTATGGTCCATCTCTTATGCCTGGAGGTTCTAAAGCTGCATGGTAAAAATTTAATAAATAAATATACTTTTTATTTATTTATTTATTGTTTGTTTGTTTATTATATTAATCTGTTGATTTATTTTTCATTTTGCTTTTTTATTTGTTTCTTTAAAAAATACACGATCATTTTTTTCCTAGGAAACATCTGCAGCCAATATTCCAATCTATAGCGGCCAAAGTTGGTAATGAACCATGTTGTGATTGGGTTGGTGAAACAGGTGCAGGCCATTATGTTAAAATGGTTCATAATGGCATTGAGTATGGTGATATGCAACTTATTTGTGAAGCATATCATTTGATGAAGGAAGGAATTGGTCTCACAAATGATCAAATTGGCGATGTGTTTGAGGAGTGGAATAAAGGTGAATTGGATTCATTTTTGATTGAAATCACTAAAGATATTGTCAGATATAAAGATAACGACGGTATTCCTCTAGTGGAGAAAATTAGAGACACTGCAGGCCAAGTATGAAATCATTCTTTATTCATACATTTATACACACATTCACACGCACACACACATAATTTAACATAAAATTTTTCTTTTGGAAACTATACAGAAAGGTACCGGAAAATGGACAGCAATAAATGCACTTGATCTTGGAATGCCGCTTACACTCATAGGTGAAGCTGTATTTGCTCGCACACTTTCAGCTTTGAAGAGTGAACGTGTACGTGCGAGCACAATTTTAAAAGGACCTCAAAATGTTACTTTCTCTGGTAACAAAAGAGATTTTATCAAACAAATAGGTCAAGCTTTATATGCTTCCAAATTGATTTCATATGCTCAAGGATTTATGCTTATGCGTGAAGCTGCAAAAGAATATAAGTGGGATTTAAATTATGCTGGTATTGCTTTGATGTGGCGTGGTGGTTGTATCATTCGTAGGTTAGTTACTTGATTTATTTTCTTTCAAAAATACAAGAGTCAGCAGTTACTAAAATAAGCCTATTTCATAGTGCTTTCTTGGGCGATATTAAAAACGCATACATCAATAATCCACATCTTGAAAATCTTCTTTTTGATCCATTCTTTAAGAATGCTATTGAAAGCGCACAAAGTTCATGGCGTAAAGTCATTTCAGAAGCTGTTTTAATTGGCATTCCTACTCCTGCATTCGCATCGGCTCTTTCATTTTATGATGGTTATAGACATGAAAAATTACCTGCTGGTCTACTTCAAGGAATGCGAGATTATTTTGGGTTTGTATATAGTCATTAATTAAACCTTTTTTTCGTTTGAAAAAAAAATTTTTTTTTCAATAGTTAATGATTATGATTTTTTTGGGGGTGAATTCAATTAGTGCACATACCTTCAGATATCTTGATGAATACACTGATGAAAAACATCCTAAAGATAAAGATGTTCACGTTAATTGGACTGGTCATGGTGGAAACGTTAGCGCTTCCTCTTATCTTGCCTAATAATCAATCTTAATTTTTTGTGTAAAATTAATTTATTATTTATTTATTTTATGTTTATAGTTTTTTTCATAAATATCATATTTAAATGTAAGCAACATTAAGACAATTTTCGAAAAAAAAGGAAATTTTTTGAGGTTTATTTATTATTTATTATTATTAAAAAAAAAAATAAAAAGAGAATTGTCCATCTTTGCCATTTTAATACCATTTTAATACCATTAAAAATTCCATCATCATCAAATAAAGCTTCAGACAAAGTTTGTCATTTATCATTAAAGAGAAGTCGTGAGATATCAAAATATAGTAGATTACAAACTAATAAATTAAATAGTGGCAATTTTTCGTGCAAATATTTTAAATCCAAATATTGTCATTGAAAAATCAAGACTAAGTTACGAATAGAAACTCTACTCCATATCAATATATGGACGTATCCATTACAATGTTTGATATAACAATAAATTGCATCGCTCATGTAATAATCATACGAAACCATGCGACATAAAAAACATCAGGTCGAATTCCTTAAAAATAACCCTCTTTCAAAGATATTTCTTCAAAGGGTTTGAATGTAATTTAATCAATTGATTTGTTAATTGATTTTTTTATAATGGAATCATTAATGTAGATGACCTGATGAAATATATATATATTGATCTTAAAACTTCTCAATAAATCAAACGTATTCAGTTTATGTGTCTGATTTAATAAAATTATCTTCCTAACATCCATACAAGTTCTCCCTTTGTATCGCATGGCCAGAGACTATGATCTTTGACGTCAGATTCGAGCACCAACTTCAGTTGATCGATTCAAGTATAATCATACGAGTGTAATACAAGTATAATTTTAAGCATACAAGTCCAATCTTCCTACTGCTACGAAAACCTGTTTATTAAGGTTGCATATAATAATAAATTTATTAGATTATATTTCTACGGATTATTATAATGTAAGAAATAACAAATTCAATGATTCTTACCAGGAATGAGTGACTCTAAGGATACTCTCCCGTCCTCGGCGGTTTTGTCCCTACCATTGAAATTAAATTTATAAGAAAAAATTTTTTTTTTGTAATGAATCAATTTTTATTAAAAATTATTATTATAACAACCTTCAAGGCTTGACCAACGATTATTTTGTCTTCGTTTTTCATGGTGTAGAGGAAGTAGAGGAAGTTAGAACGAGCACCCGTGATGGAAGTGGCCGTAGTCGAGGTTTTGAACCGGAAAGCTTATTGGATGAGATGTTATTAAAGGACATGCCCGTCAATTTTTTTGTATTATCAAATAAAACAGAGAATTTAGGAAATAGATTAATAATTACATTGTTGTCATCGGTGACTATCAAAATTAATTGAATATCCTGAATCAAACTCATTCCGTATTTTTTGGCGACATTTCAGAGATCATAATGTTGTGCCTCGATGGCCAATTGGCAAATTCCTGAACATGGAAAGAAGCTTTGACATGCCCCACAAGGAACACGATGCAATTTACAGCGGATTCAAAGTCCCCCCTCCACTACAATGAACCCTAATTGCAGGCTTGTATTCAAAATTAACTTTTTATTGCTTATCCAAAGATATCAGAAATACGTAAAAAATTATCAAAGTAAATGATAATTTGAATAAAAAAAAAATTATACCATCCGAAATACATAACCTTTAACTCTTATAAAGTATATATGAAAAGGAAAATTTTGCAGTCCTTTTTTTTTTTTTTTGTGAAATTTTCAAAGCTGATACGCGCTGATAAATTCCTCGTGAACATACAAAACAATCCTAAAAATTAAAATTTTTTTGTGGCTGATCCCTTTTAGTACGTTCACGAGGAACTTGGCAGCTATCACAAAAGTCATTTCCAAATTTGGTCATATCAAGATTACAAAAAAAAATATCGTGTGATCCACTGCATCTTTTTAATTCCAAAATGGAACTGTAAAACCAAAAAATCGTAAATTTGTTAATGTATCACGTTACCATGGCGTAGATTTATTCGAATTCGTTTTAGAAATGACTCAAATGAATAATTCAAATAAGAATTTATTTGCATTACTACTAACTACTATTTACTATTAGGATAGAAACTTGAATTGGTTAGTGATCGACATTATTATTTATATTAATATATTATTAAATTTTGTCGCGAACGTGACAAAAATTTATTATTAATATTAATAATAAAAATTGCTAATTGTCAACCTTCTTTTTTTGTTCCATGACTTTTATACAGGGCATGTCAGGCAAAGTGAACATTTTAATTTGTATTGCCAAGAATTTCAGTGCTTAAAAATTTTAAATGTGATTGTGATAACATTTTTCTAATTTTTACTGTGTATTATTATTGATGAAGAGGTTGACGTATAGGGAATGTTTCATCATTTTCATATTCTCACCAATTCGCAAAATTATATGTGCAACTGCCTCAAATATGTTTCCTCGCAAAACTGCCTATCCAATCTGATCTTTTGCTTGCTGATAAAAAACTATATATATACAACTGATCCTTTTTTTCCTCCTCATAACGATTTATATCTTTTCACTTACACATGTTGATGCAAAGAGTATTGATTGCTGGGTATATGATGGAAATGATGAACATCAAGTTCTTTTATCTGGTTCTTCATCAGGAGCATTAATCTATATTAATATGTGCACAACTTTATTGTTAACTTTTTTGAGCTTAGGATCAACCACATCTCAACAATTATATCGAAATTTTCGAACTGTTCAGAGCTTTATGCTAGGAATTACTTGGCAGCCTCTGATATTCTAATTTTTGCATTCTGCTTATTTAGAATTAAATTATTGATTTCTAATCTAATAAACTTTATTATAGCAACCAGTGTCCCGGTTGAACGAGTTTTTTCTAGAGACACTGACTTAATTACTCAAAAACGTTGTAGTGTGCAATTTAATTCTTCTGACTCTTTATTTTGATCAAAATTTAAAAGGTCTTCTTCAAGTTGATTGCAACTATAATCTAATTTTTTAATTTGGTGCAATTATTGACATTCAGTTTAGTTGATTGATTACAGCTACAATCTAATTTCTCTAAATTAATAAAAATTATTTAAATCTAGTTCTTCTGTTAATCCTCATTCACTAAGATCCAACTCTTTAATAGTAGCTCTTTCTGCTTCAGGATGGTCCCCCTCTATTCATCCTCAAACATCAACATTTAAAGGTTTTCTTTCGATACTTTTTGGTACAAAGAAATCCCCTATTTTTTTCTTCTTTTAAGACGCAAATTAATTTTTTTCTAATACATCAAAATATTATTGTTTAAAAGATTATTAATTCTTTTTAATAATT
Organism: Entrophospora candida; assembly: GCA_910592215.1. Classification (NCBI taxonomy): domain Eukaryota; kingdom Fungi; phylum Glomeromycota; class Glomeromycetes; order Entrophosporales; family Entrophosporaceae; genus Entrophospora; species Entrophospora candida. The sequence continues at coordinate 16,622 of CAJVPN010000072.1, forward strand.
ATTATTTTATTAATAGTTATATGGGCCATGGATGCATGTGGAAGCTAATAAATATATCAGAGGGCACATAAGAAAGTTAGATAGTTGTTCTGTCTCCATATTACCTATATAAAAAGAATAATTTGTTAATTCCAGAAATGCATCCACGAATTTGCAACAGTGGCAATTTTTCCATAAATTTCTGGAATTTTAAATCATATATCGGAGTTTTTTACGGGGTTATGAGGATGCAGCAACGGAAAACAGATATTAGTGGGACGGACATCTTTCGACTATTTGTTGGATTATAAGTGGTTTTTACGATTCTTAATTAATAGTTTTCTTTTTATTATTATCAATAGTTTATTATCTCATTAACAATATGTAATATAATAATCTCACATTGGTTGCAAATTTATGGGATGCAACCGCCTTAGAAGTGAATAGACTTAATCAGAAAGTAATGTTTTATTAGTTAAAGCAAGCTTCCGTAGCGAGAGAAAAATGAAGACTGAGATATTTGATTAGGAAAATTTGAAAGTGTACATGTTCGATTTTCCATCAAAGCCATTTTCTCGGCAAGGCAAGTGCGCGACATTGGAATACCATATAAAGTCATGCCAGAAGACTGGGGCATCACCTGCAGTATATGGCGTACGAAATTTGATCATTGTTGGGATCTTGACATTTAATACAAATTTTGGATCCTTTTCGCATTTTATATTTTGAATTGACAGACCTTGAATTTGCTACTAACAAGTAGATTCCAGTTAAAACAGATTTTACTTTCAAACCTATAGGAAAAACCGAAGGAAATAATTGATGAGCCAATTCAGATGTGCACCACCATGAGTTGCAGTGCATTCAACATACGTTTTATACAAATATAACATCCTAAAAAATTCCTAAAATACAAATGTACCATTTGAATCCAATACCCGCTTTTCAAATATACCATCGTCAAAAAAAAAAGGGTAATTCTACCCAAAATTGAAATGCCTCAAGATTGTTCGGGTCTATCAATCCCATATGATCATACATTTTATGTGTTTATAGAATATCTAGCATGTATAATGGTCAATTGATATATTTGTGCGGCCTGTAATGCATATATATACGTTAATTCGATTTCATATAACAGTCCGATTTCTCTTTTACTTAAACCCTAACCTCCATATTGACTAACAAATATAATATAAATGTTCATAATAATAATATTAATCTTGCTACCTAATAAAATGATTATAATTGTAAGTATTTATGCATCAAGAAGTAACATGAGATAGATAAAAAGCCACATAATGTTAATCAGAAATCACCTCAACACCTCTAAATTTATTTAAAAGCTGAAGATGTCAAAAATTTCTCAAATTTCTTTTTCATAAACTGTAGCGAATGAAACAGCAGTAGAAAAAGTTGCCAGGAAATGCAATACAGATAATTACTAATATTCCTGATGTATATATTATACTTCAAAATAATGAAATTGCTACCACTGTTCTTTATACCGTGAAAAAATTTATGAGAGCTGAAGATCCAGCGATTGTCATCCAATGGAATGGTGCGGGATTTAATGATGTTGTTACCATACTTGGATGTTGAAACGGTGTTCTGGGCCAAATAAAAAGAGCTGTTACAACAAATGGAGGAAAATATGCCAACCATCTCAACACAGGTACGGAATGCATTATTATTAATAATTAGAAAGAATCATTTTGATACGAAGTACATACTAGTACGGGAGATTCATTCTCTCGTACCTAAAATATGGAACAATGCGGAACCAGTACGGAATACTTTGGACCGTAACGAAAAAGATTCAAGGAGTTTACTATATGGTTTTTTAAGCCAAAGATGGTTCTACATAGAGTTACATATTAGTCAAGATTGCTTTTTTTCACGTTATGGTCCTTTTCTATTGTTCAAACCCCTTCCTTACATGGGCATTTTAATACGGAAAATACGTAGAAACATCTATTCCGTACCGTTTCTGTACGGGAAAAGTTCATATTTCTATATTAATGTTAATCTTAATATTAGCATTAATATTGATACTGATACATATTTCGTATGTATTCACTCACTACCTATTCCATACGTGATGGGACATATGAAAATTGCGAATCAAGTCAAAGCGAATAACCATGTCGAACCGGATTGAATCACCTGATTTTTTGATTCGAATCGAAATTCGTTGACTCGTTCAGAAACAAACTATTCCAACAACACGCATATATATTTAATTTACATATATACAATAATATTTAGATAATTTTATTTCACGAAAAAAATTTTTCAATACACGAAAATATAAAGAATTTTATTATAATAAAGAAATGTCTTTTTTTAGCAATAAGATATATATGTTAGTATATTAAAAAAATAGCCAATATTTTTAAATTACTAATTCGTTCGATCTTTACAATTCTTCCTTTCTATAATCCTCTACCTTCTTTTCAATTTGTTCTTTTGTATCAAAAATCTTCTGACCAATTTGGTCTTTTGTATCAACAATCTTTTCGCCGACCTGATCTTTTGTATCGCTGATCTTTTCACCAAATTCCTTAAATCTATCCCTCAATAATGTGACATATGCATTGATTGTATCTTCAGTGATATCTTTGACGCTTTTGGTATTTTTGAATGGTCCTTGTTTATCTTTTAGTGTTTTAGTTAAAGTATCGAGTTGTTCATTTGTCAATTGTTGTGTGGAAGAAACTTGTTTAATCATAGCCTCCAATAACTGATCGATTTTTTGATTTCCATAAGTTTTTTGGTTTTTAACCACATCATTCAAATAATTTTTAACGTAACTAATTGATCGTTCAGCTTTCTCATCTGCCGTTTCTATTGTTTCTCGACTTCTTCCCCTAATTTTATCTGTGGCGGAACTGAAAAAGCCGAGTAAACTATTAAAATATTCACTGAATATATTTTTAATGTGTTTATATTGTTCTGATGTCAGGTTTTTACTGTCGTAATATTTTTTACTAATACTATCCAATGCACCTTGTATTTTTTCTTGCGTTAGCAATCTGTAATCATTAGCTGTTTCAAGTTGAGATCTGAGTTCTTCAACAATATAATCGGCTGTACCGCCTACTGTTTTAGTCAATTCATGTTTAACACGATATAGGATGTTGTTTAGTGATTTTTTATAATCCTCGTAAGAGAGGGTCATTGTCGATTTAACTGCAGACGTTAATTTTTCGGAGACTCTCTCGAGATCTTCTTGTGTCGAGATCTTACGTTTAAATAGTTCTTCTTGAATACCATGTACTACAAGTGTAAGTTGTGGCAGAACCCTAGCTTTTGCAAGACTGCTGGTGGTTTTATTAAATTCATCAATAAACCATTCAATTGTATCATTACTGACGTCATTAAAATTATGAATATCTTGTTGAATGCGATTTGATGATTTTTGAATTAATACGTCTCTTCTTGCTGCAGCTAAACTGTACGATTCTTTGATTTTATGTAACGTGTTGCTTACATTTTTGTTTACACTTGTTTTAGTTGATTTTAATTGAGAGTCGATTTCGTCAAATACTTCGGACATTTGATCTTCGGTTAATCCGGTTGAACGTCGTAAATCTTCAATTTTAGTAGAAATTGTTTGTGAATATTCATCAAGTTTATCTGCTGTTAATTCTTTAGCGTCATTTATATCTGTCATTATTATCAAGATAAAAATGATTAATAATCGTAATAGTAATTAATTAATAACACGAAAAATGTGAACAAAAAATTTTCATAACTCACTTCCACCAATATAATCGATAAAGGTGTTAACGTAAGATTTTATAACCTCAGTGTTGGATTGAGGTTTCGGCTCGTTATTATTATAGGATGAATTAAAATTAGATTTTACCAATTCAATTAAATCATTTTTTTCAGGAATTCCTTTATATGTTATATCATGTTCAGCAAGCCATTCTTTAATTTGGTTTGAGGGCCAGGTTGTAGGATCATTAGAATCTAATTTGTTTGTTTGTTTATTGGTTAATGTGTGATATAAATTGAGTCGAGTATTTTATTTTAATTCTTTGAGATATATTTACCATATTTATCTATTGCAATAATAGAAAATGCAAAGAAAATTAAAACGAAAATTATTAAAAGATTTAATTTATTATTTTTGTAAAACATCATCTTTGATAGGTTTTTTTTTTTTCCAAAATTATTATTATTTTTTTTTTTTTTTTGAGAGAGAGAGAAACCTTTTAATAAACGATTATTATATATGTCCCCAGATTTTTCTAAGCTAAATAAAATATAATGATGTATATATTAAATCATCGTCGTGTATTTATATTACATCATCATCACAATTAATAAAAATTACTAAAGAATTCATTTTTTAAAAAAATTACATCATAACTTCGTCATCATATTGTAAAAGTATATTTTTCAAAAATGTAGTCGAAACCCTCTATAGTAAAGCTCGTTATAATGAAATTTCGTTATACTGAAGATCGTCATATTTATACTAATTAATATGGATCGGAGAAATTCTTCGAACAACAATAAATAAATAAATAAAAACTAATAATAGTTTTCAATCAACAAAAATGTCCAGTTGCAGCATCAGTTACATTAAATAAATTAAATTATGATGAAGATCATAATTTAATTTAGAAAAAAGCCGTTACTTTTGCCCCTGAATTCTATTATTGTTCGTATTTAAATTTAAATTTAAAAATTTAAATACAAGTTTATGCTACTTTGACGTGTAAAAAAAACTCTCAAATTTGTAAATATTCACTTTAAGACAAAAGAACTCTTATGATAATGGTAAATATAAAACTCTTTTGATATCTATAAATATATAATTTATTGACTTCATACATTTTAAGGCAAAATATGACCTTGAAGATGCTTACACTTTACTCGAAAAACTCGGAACTGGCTCTTTTGGAACAGTATATAAAGCGTTAGTTATTCAAAAAATGAATTTAACGCGTACAAAAATTTCAAATATTTTGTGGAGCACGTTAATTGACAAACGCGTAATTTGATATTAAACGATATAGCGTAAAGAAGGAAACAAATGAAGTTGTAGCAATTAAGATAATTGATATGGAGAATTCTGAAGATGACATAACTGACATACAACAAGAAATAGCTTTATTGGCACAATGTGATTCTCCTTATATCACTCGTTATTACGATTCTTTTGTTAAAGGATTCAAATTATGGATTGGTAGTTGATCTAATTAATCTAATTATCGGGGGGGGGGGGGGGGTTTTTTTTTTTTTGGAGTTAATTTTTTTAATTATTTGAAAATTAGTTATGGAATATCTTAGTGGTGGATCATGTTTAGATTTGGTAATTATTATAATTTGAATGTGTTTACATTATATATCTTTTTTTAATAAGTATTTGTAATCTTCCCTTTCAGCTTAAACCTGACACATTTGATGAACACCATATTGCCATTATTATTAGGGAACTTTTGTATGGGTTAGAATATTTACATACTGAAGGCAAGATCCACAGAGACATCAAAGGTAAATTAATAATCAACTGATTGATTGAATGAGTTATTGTTTGATTGTTTGATTAATTTATTTGTTCGGTTTAATATAATTATAGCTGCCAATGTTTTGTTATCAGGAGATGGAAAAGTCAAACTTGGTGATTAATTTATCTATTCAAAAATTATCTATTTAACTGTAATTATTATTTGTTCAATAGTCTAATTGATTTGAACTCTCAATTTTTTTCTAGCGGACTTTGGTGTGGCCGCTCAACTTTCAATTAGTGGGACTAAAAGAACAACATTTGTTGGAACTCCTGTAAATAATAATAATAATAATAATAATAATAACAATTATAATAAATCGTATTTATTAATTTGTTAATCACATGTAATTAGTTTTGGATGGCACCAGAAGTCATTCAACAAGCAGGTTATGATCATAAGGTATACCATATATTTTATTTGTTAGTTGGCCGGTCGGTCAAGATCAAGCGCTTGATCACAATTTAATAGTAATAATAATAATAATAATAATAATAATAATAATAATAATAATAATAATAGGCCGATATATGGTCACTTGGAATTACTGCTATCGAGTTGGCAAAAGGTGAACCTCCATTATCCGAGTATCATCCAATGAGAGTTTTATTTCTTATACCAAAAGCAAAACCACCAGTTTTAGAAGGAGGCTTTTCTAATTCATTCAAAGATTTTGTCTCCTTGTGTTTAATTAAGAATCCAATTCACGCAAGTGTTTATTTTTATTATTGTTACGGCTTTTTTAGAATTGTGAAAATTGGATTTTTATTGAGATCATCTTTTGTTTTATCAATGTATAAAATAGCGTCCAACGGTAAAAGAATTATTAAAACACAAGTTCGTCAAATCAGCTCGTGGTACCGTGCAATTACAAGAACTAATTGAAAGATTTAACAACTGGAAGATTGATCGACCAAACAGATTAACTAGTATTTATAGAACAATGTAATATATATGTGTGCGTGCGCGCACGTGTGTGTTTATCTACAAATTTATCATTCTTATTGTTTTTATTTTATAACATAGGTCATTTGTTAATAATAACAGTTCAATAGAAAGTTGGAACTTTGAAACTGTTCTAAAAGCGCATAATGATGGTACTATAAAATTAACCGGTGGTGAATTAAATCAATTAGAACAGGTAAATAAATAATTTTGTGGCAATGTAATTTTTTCATATTAATTCATTGATATATATAATTGAATTTTAGATGATTTCCTCCTCTTCTTCCTCCAATGTAATTGACAAAGAAAAAATTGCCGAAACCAACAAATCAAGTATACTTTCTAAATCTATAAATGATGTTGAAGGGTAAAGTTTATAATTTTTTAGATTATATATGTATCCGAATATCTCTAAAGTCTATTTATTAATATAATAGATTTGATACAGCAAAAGCACCAAGAAAATTTAGTGTGTCCACAGTATCATCATCATCCAATTCATCTATTTATAAATACTCAAAAAACATCCAGTTTATTGACGCTATTACAGAAGAAGGAATCATCTCAAGAAATCTTGTAAATAATATTATTCTTCCATCTGTTCTAGAGGTAAGATAATATATATCATATATAATATATATAACATAAATTTAACTTGTCAATAATTTAATAAATTCTTAGGTTAAATCGGATGAATTAAAGGCATCAGAACTTGAAGCATTAAGTATGTTTGAAAAAGGGGTTGAAGATTTAGACAACAATAACCCTGAATTGGTTTTGTCGATTTTAATAGAAATACTTTCCCAATTAAAAAAGTAATATTGATTGATTTTTCTTTCATTATTTATTTAATTTGTTTATTTATTTATTTGTTAGTCTATTTTTAATTAATTTATGAACTAAACAACTGATCAATTATTTGTAATTGATTTTTTTTCCAGCAATGATGAAATGTGCGAGAAATTATCAGATTTAGGAGTTATTTCAGATTTGCTTATTAATTCATCTTCGTCATCTCCTATAAATTTGATAAATGGTTCTAACATCAATAACAACGAAAATAACAACAATGTTATAATAATAAATAACGACAACAATAATAACAACGAGGAGGAATCATCATCACCGCCATCACCTGGACTTGGTTTTACAGAAATGATTTATACAAGATGGATTGAACAATTGAAATTTAAATGGTTATGGGGTTAATTAATAATCATTATTTTTTTCGTCATAACCATAATCACTGTATTAATAGTTTTTTAATTATTTCTTTATAATGAATTTAATAAAATTATATTAACAAGAATGTGTGTAACTGACATTTAGACATTTGGAACTATGTTGAGTGTGAGATTAACCACTCTCTAGAGATATTATTTGTCCAATAGGTACATTCTAAAATTGTAGGCCTGGTTTTCATAAAAATAAACAAGGATATTTATCACAGCTTCAAACAAAGTTCTTTGTTTTTCAATTAGAAGAATAGCTGGTTATTCTGATCTTTCTAACCAGCATGTCTAGCTAACTCTTTTCAAAGATTTCAGTGCATCTTTTACTGCCAAATAAATAATATGTACAAAAGGGTCGTACATGTTCATAATTTAAAAGACCAAGAACATTTTCCATGTTCTGCTAAAATAATATTCTCGCATCAACACGCTACCCTATTTAGAAAAACCTTTGCAAATGCTTTTTTTCTTTTTAATGGTTTGTTTGTAATTTTTTATCTTGCATGTTTTAGTTGTGGTAGATGAGCATGCCACCTTTTGCCCAAAAATAGTTTCCCTGAATTATTTCCGTTTTGAAGTGATTGATTCATAAATCTCTTCATCATCTGTCTCTCCGGAGTTTCCTTTCTCTTGATAACCTTTTGTTCGTTAGCAGAGAGAAGAGTTTCAATGGCACTGACAGATTAGTTGAAAAGTTTGTTGATTTGATAAAATATGTAAATTAAATCAAGGGGTATCTTATTTCCATACATGTTTCACAATTTAACGTAGCTTTAACACATTTTTTTCTGCTAATTCTATGACTTCTTTTACATTCATTTACCAGATTACCACATTTTATCATCATTTTTTTTTTAACCAATTCCTTTAAAAATTCTCTGCATAGAGTCCATTTGTGGAAAAAAGGCACTTGAAGCACGCTACTGATTACAAAATCTTATCTTTATTTGAGTAATTATGTTTCGTAGCTTAAAGGTTCATCTAGATGGTGTCAGTCGCAAATACATTTCGCAAACAGCCCAATAAGGTAAAAATCTTGGCGAGGAAGAAAGAGATATCCAAATTTTCCTTTAATGTTGATATGCTAAGATATTATAAAAAAAATTTTTTACGTAAAACTAAAATATTTTATATACCAATCGTGATAATAATTATTGAGAAATTGACAAATCTCAAAGATTAGAGACCCACCAAGAACACCAATTTGCAAGAAACTTATCCATATTAGTATCTAATGCTACGTACGATAACCAGGGTTCTTGGTTCATTAACAGACCCGGACATTCATCGTCAGCCAGTTATCAAGCAATATCCTTGGAAATATTTTTTGAATTAAAAAAAAAAAAAAGATTCCTGTTTTAAGACTAGTTTAGAAATGATGAACATTTAAGCATAATTATTATTGTTAGACAGATACTTGATAGGGTAAGTGACAAAAAAATTTCTTTGTGCAAATTTAGTTTGTTACACAAAAGATTAATGATCTACATATATAAATAAAACAATTGAGTTATATAACAAACAAGAAAACTTTTTACTCGAACACAAAATAATGAATTTGTTAACACCGCAGATAATTTTGCAGAAGATTATACAATTAGAAGAAGAGAAGCCTTGGGTTTAATTAATCAAATCATTAAATAAAACAATAAAATTTAAAAATTCTTGTCATTAACAAATAATATCAATCATTTTATTACAATAATAAAACAAATAAATAAGCAAATTAATTATCAATTAACAAATGTAACCAACGATTAATTTATCATTACCTCAATAAAAAAAAAATTATAACGTAATTGAAAAAAAAAATTTTTTTGTGATGATTATGATGAACTGATATTTTTTGACTATGTTTCAAAAAAAGACAAATAAATAATCCGAGTCTCCGGAGGTCGTTGCCAACATAACCAAGACTTTATATCATCATTTTCCGTCTTCCCTATCTTTCCTCCTCGTCATCTCATTCCAAGCAACCAAGATTTCTTCTATCATTAATTTATTTGATTGTGCATATGAGGGCTTGGGTAACAACAATAATGAAATGATTGTTGTACAAGTTCTTATAACTTTACTAATTGCTTGCCGCTGTTGGCCAACATCCATATAAGACCAGACCGTTCAATCTGTCCCACAAAAATCCCAAGTTGACTTTTGGTATGTGCACTATTATTATCTAATTCTATAACATCAAACCCCCAAATTTTTTATACTTTTTTTTTTTACAAGCTTTTTCAACATCTTTAGTTCTCTATAATAATAATATATTTTTTTATTTGTATTTAATTCAAAAGGTATAAATAAATATATTTTTTTGTTTTTTGCTATTTTGTTCAATTAAATAATTTTATTTTCGTTATTTTATTTCAATCTGGTTTTTTTTCCAATAAAATAAAGTTAGATAATATAATACATTCATCGCGTATTTGGATTTTTTTTTACTTTAAAAGTCTACTTTCAAAAACTTTTTTTTAAAAGCTAAAAACTAATTAAAAAATTCTCTTCGTTCTTCTTTTTTAAAATTATATAGTATTTAACCTTAATTTATCTAAAATTTATATATAAAACATGGATGACGAAGTCGCAGCGGTAAGTCCTTCTATATTTTTTTAAATGGAATTTATTTATTCTAGACCTTTTATCTTAATACAATTAAGGCAAAAAATTTTTTATTTAAAAGTATTATTTAATCCCTCCAAAAAAAATTTTTTTATTAACAACTATTATTTTTATTTTTTTATTTTGTGTATGCTTGAATACATATATACATATAATTTTTAGCTTGTAATTGATAATGGTTCCGGTATGTGCAAAGCCGGTTTTGCTGGTGATGATGCTCCAAGAGCTGTAAGTGATAATTTTTTAAAAAAATGATGATATTTGTAATCAATCATAAGATCAACGAATTCTTTTTTTTCTATAATGTGATAACTTTACTAATCTGTTATTTTATTCTTATTTGCTATTGTTGCTGCTGTTGTTTTATTTTTGCTAGGTTTTCCCATCTATCGTGGGTCGTCCACGTCATCAAGGTGTTATGGTTGGTATGGGCCAAAAAGATTCATATGTAGGTGATGAGGCTCAATCAAAACGTGGTATTCTTACCCTTAAATATCCTATCGAACACGGTATCGTAACCAACTGGGATGACATGGAAAAAATCTGGCATCATACTTTTTATAATGAGCTTCGTGTTGCTCCAGAAGAACACCCTGTATTATTAACTGAAGCACCTCTCAATCCTAAAAATAATCGTGAAAAAATGACTCAAATCATGTTCGAAACTTTCAATGCTCCAGCTTTCTATGTTGCTATTCAAGCAAGTATTCTCCATCCATTCAATTTGCATGCATACACGCACAAAACATGTTGCTGCTTCTTCCTCTTTATCATCTATCCTCCATCCTCCAATCCTCAAAAAAAAAAATTTATTATTAATTTTTTTTTAAATCATTATCTTAATAACTAGGCTGTTCTTTCATTGTATGCCTCTGGTCGTACAACCGGTATTGTGCTTGATTCTGGCGATGGTGTTACTCACACTGTACCAATTTACGAGGGGTATGCTCTTCCTCATGCGATCCTTCGTCTTGATTTGGCTGGTCGTGATTTGACCAACTACCTCATGATCATCCTTATGGAACGTGGTTACTCTTTCTCTACTACTGCCGAACGTGAAATTGTTCGTGATATTAAAGAAAAACTTTGTTATGTTGCTTTGGACTTTGAACAAGAAATGCTAACTGCTGCTCAATCGTCAGCGTTAGAGAAATCTTATGAATTACCTGATGGTCAAGTTATTACCATTGGTAATGAAAGGTTAGTATTCTTTGTCTTTTTTAAAAAAAAATTTTTTTGCTAAAATTTATCAAGAATTTATAATTATTGATGATTTTTAAATTTCTCTCTCCCCCTCACTTCCCCCCTCACTTCCCCCCTCACTTCCTCCTTCATTCATCTATCTCTTTTTAAATAGATTCCGTGCACCTGAAGCTCTTTTCCAACCATCTTTCTTAGGTCATGAAGCTGCTGGTATTCATGAAACTACATACAACTCTATAATGAAATGTGACGTTGATATTCGTAAAGATCTTTACGGTAACATTGTTCTTTCTGGGTTAGTATAAATTGTTTAAAAAAATTTTCTGAATGCAAATTTATGTGCGTGTGTGTATGTATACGTATATATATTCATTTATTAAAATATATTATTTTGTTACCACAGAGGCACTACTATGTATGCAGGTATTGCAGACAGAATGCAAAAAGAAATCACAAAATTAGCACCTTCCAGTATGTTGTTTTTTGTTTTTGTTTATTGTGTTTTATTTTGTTTTAATAAATATTTAACATATATTAATCAATTATGAATATTTTTTTATTTTTTAAGCTATGAAAATTAAGATTGTTGCTCCACCAGAACGTAAATATTCTGTTTGGATCGGTGGTTCTATCTTAGCTTCGGTATGTAAATTATTTAAAATTTTTTTCAAAAAAAGTGCGGTGAATTTTATCTAATTAATCTTTTTTTTTTTATGTTTCTTTTTTTTAAAGCTTTCCACTTTCCAACAAATGTGGATTAGTAAACAAGAATATGATGAATCTGGTCCTTCTATTGTCCATCGTAAATGTTTCTAAATAAATAAAATAAGATAAAAAAATCAAGAAAAAAAAAGAAAGCCAAAATTATTATTATTTTGTGTTTTCTTATTATTATTATTATTATTTAAACATTATTATTATTGTTTTAGTCTGTGGCTTCTTCTATTTATATATATATAATAAATACATGGTTATGTTATTATTATTGTAATATTTTATTTTTTTATTTTTTTGAGATTATTTTATTATTATTATTAAAAGCTGTTTTTTGAAATATATATATAATTAATTATAATAATAAATATATATATATATATATACAAATAATAATAATATTTATTATCTATATTTAAATCAAATCAAAAAATGAAAAAAAAAACTTTTTTTAATTTTATTAAATTTTAATATTTGATGAAAATAAAATCATCGAAAAAAAAAAAATCTGAATATATACATTCTGTCAAATAATCAAGGATTATTACTACTTTTAGATATTACCCAATAAATATTAAAAATCCTTTTATCATAATTATTAATATTATTTGAAAAGGAAAAATTTTATTCTAATAATATTAACAACTATTATTCAATTACTAAATATGATTCTTTCCATTGGTTATTTATTGTTGGTGTTAGCTTTATCAGATGGGTAATAGCTGTTATTTGGTTCAGAGTAGTAATAACTAGTGGTTGGAGAAGTAGAACAACTTGTTGGTTGAAATAATTGACTATGACATCTTGTGCTTATTGTTGAATTGATATTATTATTTTTAAAAAAACCACGATTTCTTTGGGAGAGACTGGAAGAGTTATTATTATTTTGAATCTTGATTTTAGCAGTGGCGATGTTGACGCGATTAAAAATTGCTGGTGGAAGACTTTGCGTTGCCGGATTTTCCATTCTTTTAATGATGGGAGGACTCTGCTGCTATTTTAACATAATTAACTATATTAATTAATTATTAACTAATGATTATTAAATCATGCATGCATGTTATTTAACAACAAGACTTACGATAACTTCTTGAACATTATTATGATGTGTTCCTCGAATAATAAATACATGTTCCTTATTGTAAAAAATGAACATTTTTAATTGTTTTTATAAAAAAATCAATCACACATATATAATATATATGTGTGTGTGAGCGTGGCGAACAAACATACCGATGCCTGTTCCACGGTTAATCTTTTGCTAGGAAACTTCTCCAATAAATTTACAACCAAGTCTCGTGCATTCAGATCAACATTTCTCCATGCAAGCGAATTAGGAGAATTGTCCAAATTAAGTTGAGTAAAAACAATATTTGCTCTTAATTCATTACCTTTTCCTTTAAATGGGATATCTCTCACTAAACACATATAGAGGATCACCCCAGCACTCCACATATCAATGGTTTTGCTGTATGTGAAATGTGCTAAAAGTTCCGGCGCGGCTAATAATAATAAATTAATCAAGTATACATTAATAACACGCATGTACATATTACATTAAAACGCCATCATAGTAGGCGTTAAAATCATATAATAAATATACCGAATGCTGGTGATCCACAAACTGTAGCGGTGTATTCTTGATCAAGATCCAATATTTTAGATAACCCAAAATCTATAATTTTAATATCAAGAGAACCTTGTTTACACATTAGAATATTTGAAGGCTTTAAATCTCTGTGAATAATGTTGTTGTCGTGTAGATACTAATATAATATAATATTGAATAACGATAGATATGTTAACTAATTATTAACTGATTATTATAGCAATATTATCATTATTACCTTCACACCTTCAAGTATTTGAGTAAATACATAACGAGTTTCTTCTATTTTCAAAGCACGACGCTGAATAAGAGTAAACAAATCCCCGCCTTCCATACATTCCATTACTATCATGATCAAATTATTTTCATGAAATGTATTAAAAATTTTTACCAATCTGTGATGATTGCATGTATTCATAATTTTTATTTCACGTCTTAAAGAATCAATCTCTGAATCTGTTTTGTCTTTGATTTCGATGAGTTTTGCAGCGTAACGATTTGGTGATGGAAATTGTGGTAAACACAGAAACACTTGTCCGAAACTTCCCTTTCCTAATAATGTCGTGGTAGTATAAAGATTGTTGAAGGTTCTTGAAGTGTAATTTTGATTAAATTTAAATGTATATTCGAAAGTTCCAAAAGAACCCGATTGAAATTTTACTTCTGTTCCATCTTTTAATTCGCGTTCATGATTTAAACCAACTATATATTTGTCAACTAAAAATTTTTTTGATGATTCATGACTTTTATTATTGATTACTACAACTGGAACACCGTTAGATATCATCTTATAGACAATGCATACTGGTATTACATTAACTTGACCATCTAATTTCTTGATAAAAAGAAATATAATGAATAAAATAAAGGAGAAAAATAAATAATAAATAATAAATAATAAATAAATAATAAATAATATAATAAATAATAAATAAAATGATAAATAGTAAATATTACATTGAATTGGTATCGTAAACCATCGTTCGTTACGTAGCCTAAATGTTGACTAGCATCAGTAAAGTAGATCATTTGATCGTTTCTATTTAGTGGTATGAATGCGCCCCATGCTCCATTAGAAAAAGAAGAGGGTGGAGAGGATTGACGTGGAATATTTTGAGGTGGAATACTTTGAGGTGGAATACTTTGAGGTGCATTAAAACCAACTATAGTAGGAATGTTGCTAAGTTGAGTGGTGATAAATTTACAATTACGGGTTAACATTTTTACTGAATTGCTAAATTTTAATAATTGTATTGTATGTATTTATATATATGTATATGTATATAATTGGATTTAATATATTTGGAAATATGTAATTGTGAATAAATTCAATTGTATTGTTTAAATGAAAGGAATCGAGAGAGAGAAAGGAGAATAATAAAAAAATTTGATTTTGAGATTTTGAGGGGGTGTATATAAATGATAATCATAAATCTATTTGTGCTATTTGTGATGTCATTTGATATTTGATATTGAATTTTGTAAATAAATAAATGAAAAAAGCTTATGAGAAAGTTTTATAAAATAAAATAATAATTGTTTTATACAGCAATAATAATCATTGAAAATCAATCAACTATTTGTTTGTTTTGTTCTTGTAAGAAATATAAAAGGAAAGTCAAGGATTGTAGACACGTTCGAAATCAGAGTTAATGCATGGTAACGTAGTACAATTCAAACATTATTTAATTTTGAAAATATATGTTATTCAAATTGCTACAGTTATATTTCAATTCTGGTCTTCGTGACGATATAACCAACATGAAAGTGCTAAAAGGACAGCTCTATGAATAGAATTCAATCAACCCAAGAGAGAGCGAGGCTATAGGAAGCATTATTCGCCATACAGAATCTCGATACATGTTTTTTGTTAGAAGCAAAGCATGTGATGCGAGGATTTTATTTTATTGTATATATATAAATAGATTGGTCAAGTTTTTCTACTAGTTTTTTGTTATTCAAGGTTGTACAAATTACTTAGCTGCATATTTTTGATTGTCCAATTATCTCTTAATATTCATGCATGCATGTGACAAGAGGAGACATATATTAATGTTAATATGCTAACCTTAATACCACTAATATTAAAGTCACCAAAGATATATTTGTCATTAATAATATTGACATCGGATAAATTTCGTTACACTATTGTTATTATTGAATCAAAAACAATGTGGGCCTAATACTATTGATTTTGATCAAAATTTTGTATCCATATTGTATACCGTTCTACAATGCTTTTCTGTCATTGGATGGATGACTTTATACTATTCAAAATTCGAGGAATCACTCTGTCGATAATATAAAAAATGCCTCTCGATAGTATTTTCTTTAAAAAACATGTATCAATAGTTACAAATACACACTTTGTTCCTTCGCAGACACTTTGAATCTTCTTATCTCTTTCTACCACTATTGTGTCCTTGATATATCTCTGTTGGTGCTGTCCCTTGAGCACACATTTGGGGTGATTACTGTAAGCAAGTATTTCTTTTTCTGCGAGATTATGATGTTGAAAAAGTGCTACATATGTAAACTCGATAAGTCAAAATTTTCATCCCATTTTTTTAATATTTAATTTAATTCGATAAGTCGGTCATATGAGCTCACCCCCCACATGACCGACTTATCGAGTTTACATATGTATCACAAGTAAGTGCTCGTTACAGAAATAAACATTACAAACTCATCTTCGTATTGATATTCAAAACTAAAATTCTGTTCAAGCAATATTATTTTATCAATTTAACTGGGATTGCACTCTTGGCAAAGTCATTTGTTAATTCGATGGATTCATCAGGTTAAACGAACTGGTCATTTGATATCTTTATCTAATAATATATCGGAAATTTCCTTGCAAGGATTTGATGATAAAGATTAACAAAATTTTGAAAATTGAAACTTGCAATCATTTACATTCGCATGAACGAACATGATTTGGCTAGAAAATAGATGTATCTTTCGTCATATTTGAAAATATTAAAGATTTCTTGGCATATACTTGTTTATATTTGGAGGCAAATGTTCTAACCTATTGAAATTTTTTTTAGTGAAGCCTAAATTTACCGATGCACAAATATGTTGTACACGAAAACATTAGTCTATTTTTATTTATCGATTACCTACTATCATCAAAATCTATATTAAATTATATTAATTATTAATATAAAAATGTAGTGCACCGATAGGTTTATTATTATAGCGCTAATTTTGTATTAGTTTTTTATATATAAAGGAGGACTTGAGAAAAATCCCTACATCATCTTCTCTTTCTTCTCTTTCTTCTCTTCTTATTTTTCACAAAAAAATTTTAATTGAAAATTTTTGTACATCGAAAAAAGCCCTTCCATTAAATAATAATAATAAAATGTCCTCTAAGAGAACATCGACACAAGTGATTAGAGAAGAACAAGAAGATGGAAGTATAATAGAAAAAACCGTGACAACTTTCATAGAAGAACGAGAAGAAGAAAATGAACCTAGCATTACTACCACATCTGCCACTAATACCAGTGAAACTGGAATTGAATTGAAAAATGATAATGGAGATATCATCACTAATAACGATAAACCAGAGTCATCTAATAAAAGAACATCGACAAAAGTAATTAGAGAAGTACAAGAAGATGGGAGCATAATAGAAAAGACCGTGGTAACTGTAATTGAACAAAATAGTGAAGAAAGAGATGAAGAGAGAAGCGAAGAAAAATATGAAGAAAGAAGTGAAGAAAAACATGAAGAAAAATATAAAAAAAGTGAGCCTATCATTACTACCACAACCACCACATCTGCTACTGATAATAGTCTTAGTGACACCACTAAAACTGGAACTGAATTGAAAAGTGATAATGGTCATGATAATGCAATTATTAATGATGATGATTATTCGGAAAAAAAGATTGAAAAAATTGACAGTACCGCCACCACTACTAATAATGATAATATTAGTAATGATCCAGAAAAAAACAAAGCATTGGCAGAAACCCCCACACATCATCAAAGAATTCAATTTGAAGAAAGAGAAAAACCAGATCGTATTACTCCAACTGACCAAAATGACAATATTACAACTGATCCAACAATACAATCTTCGTCTGATGCTGCTACTAATAATAAATCCAAAGAAATTCCTGACGTAGATTCTCCAAAAAAGAAGCATATCGATATTGTAAGTAATCAATCAATTGATTGATTTTTTTCAAATTAACATTCAACAATTATTTATATTTTTTTATTTTTTATATTTTTTTTAGGATGAACATATGTTAAAACCTAATGAAGTTTCCAAACGTTACTCTGTTAACATCAATGTCGAGAAACCTCCAGAATCACGTGGTTTAACAGAAGGTCAAGCAAGCAAAATTTTATCAGAAAAGGGTCCAAATGTTCTCACTCCACCCAAAAAGAAACATCCTTTTATAAAATATTTAGAATGTTTATCTACTTTATTTAATGTTTTATTGATTATTGCTGGTATCTGCATGTACATCGTATTTGCTATAGACCCTCAAGATAATCCATCTAACGTTAGTGCTCCTTTTTTTTTCATTAATTTTTATTCGATTTTAATGAAATTATTTTTAACTTTATTCATTCATCCATTATTAGAGTTACCTTGGTGCAATTTTATTGGGTGTTGCTTTCTTAAATGCCTTTATTGAATTCTATCAACTACAAAAATCTGCTGCTATTCTCGAATCCTTTTTAAATTTAATTCCTCAAAAATGTTATGTCATCAGAGATGGAAAACTCATTCAAATTCAAGCTTCAACTCTTGTACAAGGCGACTTGGTTTTCATAAAAATGGGTGATAAGGTTCCGGCTGACTTGTATTTGTTTTCTGTTACTGACATGAAAGTCGATAATTCCTCCTTGACCGGTGAATCTGAAGCTCAGGAAAGAACAAAAACAAACGATCACGAAAATCCTTTAGAAGCTACAAATCTTTGTTTCAATGGTACTTTGGTTACTTCTGGTGAAGGTTATGGTATCGTAATAAGGACTGGTGATCACACTGTTCTGGGTCAAATTGCCGGTTTGACTGCTGGCGAAGATAAAAATAGGTCTCCTTTATCTCAAGAAATCGACAACTTTGTTAAAATAATTGCAACAATAGCTTTATTATGTGCCATTATATTCTTTGGCATTGGTATGAGAGTTTACAACAACCAAATCTCACTCACTCTTAGTTTTGCTATATCCGTATTGGTTGCTTGGGTACCTGAAGGTTTACCCGCCACTGTCACAGTGCTTTTAACTATTGCCGCAAAAAGAATGGCTACTCAAAATGTCTTAGTCAAAGATCTTCAAGGGGTCGAGACTCTGGGTGCGATCACACTTTTGGCCACTGATAAAACTGGTACTCTCACTAGAAATCAAATGACCGTCACATATATATGGTCGGCTTTAAATATGTATTCAGCATTTCGTGGTGTTGGCCAAAATGACAACTTACCTTTTGATAGGGATGCTCCTGGTATTCAAGATATCATAAATATCTCCATATTATGTTCTCGTGCAAAATTTAATAGTACTGACATCCCATTCCAAGAACGTGAAATTCTTGGTGATGCAACTGAAACTGGTCTGATTCGTTTTGCAGCTCAAAATGTGGATGATTATGATGATGTTGTTAACTCGCATCCAAAGGTTTTCGAGATTCCTTTCAATTCCGAAACAAAATGGGCTCTCACTATTCACAAGAAAAAACATGAAAATGGTGAATTGGTCTTGTATATAAAAGGTGCCCCCGAAAGAGTACTCAAATTGTGTTCTACCATTTTAACAGATAAAAGTGCTATTCCTTTGACCGAGGTGCACAAAAAAACTTATGATGAAAGGTACGAGTTCATGGCTTCAAAAGGTCATCGTGTATTGGCTTTTGCTGAATTTTTGTTACCACGTGACCAATATCCAGAGGACACCGAATTTAAAAAAGAAAAAAACAATTATCCACTTAAGGATTTATGCTTTGTTGGTCTTGTATCTCTTGAAGATCCACCAAAACATGGAGTACGTGAAGCTATTGGCCGTTGTCGTACCGCTGGTATTCGTGTCATGATGGTGACCGGTGATCATCCTTTAACTGCTGAAGCTATTGGTAGAAAAATCAATTTAATGTTAAGTGATACAAAACAACTGATGGCTAAACGTACAGGACGTCCTATAGAATCAATCAGAGATGATGAGTGTAATGCTGTTGTAATTCATGGAGAACAAATTGATTCGTTGAGTGATATGGATTGGGAAAGTATTTTTGCCAAGAATGAGATAATATTTGCTAGAACTTCACCTCGTCATAAACTTGAAATTGTCAAACGTGCTCAAGGAATGGGTCATATTGTAGGTGTAACTGGTGACGGTGTAAACGATTCGCCGGCTTTGAAAAAGGCAGATCTTGGTATTGCCATGAATCAATCAGGTTCTGATGTCTCCAAGGAAGCTGCTGCTATGATTTTAATGGATGATAATTTTGCTTCAACTGTAAAAGGTATCGAGGAGGGTCGTCTAATTTTTGCAAATTTAAAAAAATCTATAAGATACACGATTTCTCACTCCACACCACAAGTTGCGATGTCTTTACTCTATGTAATTGTACCCATACCATTACCATTACCACCAATCCTTATTTTAGTGACTGATTTAGGTTTTGAATTATTTGTTGCTCTTTCTTATGCATGGGATAAACCAGAGTCAGAAAAAAGTCTTATGAAATTTCCACCACGTAAACCTGTGACAAATGAATCAATCCAACGTCTTAAAGCTCGCAAACTTCGTCGCACACCAACAATAAGGGATCCGGGAACAGGAGAACCTGTAAAACTTTCAAGATTTTCTTCATTTTTATACACAATCAAAAAGCCATTCACTGCTGAATGGTGGTCTGAATTATTGGAGAGTAAAGGTGGCGAGGTTTTGGTTGATTTGAATCTTTTGAGTTGGTCATATTTAGAAATTGGTACTATAGAGGCAATCGGGGCTATCGTTTCATATCTTGTGGTATTGAATAGTCATGGAATCTCTCCTTATGACGCAAGAAATATGCAAAATTCAATAACTGAAAAAAATTATTTTACTGATAAAGCAAGCGACTATCAAACCGTTTATGGCAATGTATTGGATGCAGCTGCTCAAAAAGAAGCAGTGGCTCAAGCAGCCTCAATTGTATACCTTGGTATTATGATTCAACAAATGTTTAATTTGTTTGCAGTGAAGGGAAGATATCGCTTACCATTTGGTTGGTTCATATTTTCAAATCGTCTTAATTTCTATGGTGTATTTGGTGGTGTCGTATTAGCCATGTGTATCGTTTACATTCCACCTTTTAATATTGCTTTCGGAACAAGTTATCGACTTAGTCCATTATTTTGGCTTATACCGATGGCATTTGGTATCTTCATTTTGATGTATGCTAGTTTACGTATATTATTGTTAAGGAAAGCACGGCCAGTTAATCTTAATCCGGAAATTGCAGGATTACAAATGTATCCAACAGTACGTTCTGTAGAAAGAAAGGTCTGATTATGATTGGTAACAAATAATGGATTATATTGATTATAGATTGGTAGCAATCTATGCCTTTAAGTCATTTAAAAATAACATTTTAATAATAAAAATTAATTAATTAATTCATATCCTTGTACATTTATAAGTTGTAAAAAATAAAAAAAATTTATTTTTTTTTATTTTCAAGATTTACTTTACTTTTAATAACAATTAAGTTGGGGGGTTAATTTAATTAACAATTTAATTTTATAATTTATAATTTTTTTATATTTTGAATAAATTTAATAATAATAAAATAATAAACTATATCTAAATTCAAAATTCAATAAAAGTATACACAGATTGAAAGCATTAAAGCTTGGAAAAATATCTATTGGTACCAACTATGAATTTTGATAATAAGCATCAGATGTGTTATTTTTGCATAGATAGGTGGGCCGATTATTTTAAATCTATTCATAATGCCGAGACAATCGGATTAACTTGTCTACTTTGTTTATTCTTTAATTCTTTTTTTTTGAATTCTATCCATTCTTCAATGCTTAATTATATTCATTGTATTTTCTTAATTTCATCTTGACTAAATGATATTAAAGAATATAAAAATTCAACAAGTAATACTCTCAAGATTTAAATTAATTGTTTTATCTCATTTGCCTTGAGATATCTTGTGCAATCTAATTATAACGTCACGTGTATATTTTGTTGGAATAAAACAAAATTTCAATTCAGATAAATTTATTCATTAAAATATGAGTCATTAATTTATGTTTAGAAATAAATATACTGTACCATGTACAAGACAATTATTGCACACAGGTATAAAGTTTAATTTATCAATGCTGTTTTTTGAGTCAAAGTAAATTCTTGAAGTGAACCTCACCTTGATTCTGTGGCCATGCATGATATGTAGGATTTTCCTTTCTCCGCAATTTCCAAAAGTATAGATTCACCACAAAAATTTGTATGTTTAGAGTTCCTATTCGTAATACAAATTCTTATTCGAATTATTCGTTGATTTTTGCTTTATTTGTTCTATTCGAATTATTCATTCTATTTGCTTTATTCGCTTTATTCGAATTACTCGTTTTATTCGTTTTATTCGTTTTGTTCATTTGTTCGTTTTATTCGTTTTGTTCATTTTGAATAGAAATACTAAGGACATTCTATTTTTTCAATTCATATATAAAATTCATCGTCTCCACAAACTTTTAAACTCTGTTTCAGGTTCTAAAATACAAAGCCTTTGAGTAATTAAGTTTGTGCCTCCAAAAAAAAACACATTCAATGGTTGTTATTAGATTAGAAAATTAGTGGGTCTGGTTCTAAATAAGCAGAGCGCAAAAATTAGAATACCAGGAACTGCCAAATAGTTTTTAGCATAAGCTCTGAACAGTTCGATTCAAACCGAAAATTCTGGTTCGGTTTCAATTTGGTTCAAAGAGTAACCGAAACCGAACCGAACCGAAATTTTTCAGTTTGACTTTTTAGAATCCGAAACCGAAACCGAACCCTTTGGAGCTTTACTTACAGCTTAACGAGAGTTTATATGTGTGTCTGACTTATCAAGAGATTTTTAAATATAAAAAAAAAAGGGCTGGAAATTTTTGTCTAATCTGACTTATCAAGTGTCCAACTCATTGAGTTTGCCTATGTACCCCTATTTTTTTTTCCCCAGAATACACAAATTAAAATTTTTTTTTATAGATGAAGAGTTGTCCAAGACAAGCGTTCATTTATCAGTAACATAATACTATTTGGCATGCATGGTATTGTAGTGAAGGAGGAATGGTGCAGTTTGTTAACCAGATACCTATGATTATGGTTGAAATCAAGGTTACTTACCACAACAAACGTTTGGTATCATTTTGCTTTTCATAATCACTATTAACATTAAGCATGATATTAAACAAAAAAGGCAGCATGAATATAGAAAAAAAATAGCACCTGAACAATTTGGAAACACATTTCAATATATAACATTTGATCATTGTAAATCTCAAGTGTTCAAGTGCATCACTTTATTTAAAACACTACAATCTTTCCTCACATATATAAGGCTAAATTGACTTTCTCCCCTGATAATATGATGATGAAACTGAATTACAGAGAGGGGAGGTGCTCTCCTTAATTTTGATACTGCACTTGCTACTCATCAAATGGTGGCTTGTAATACTCCTGATGGTTATTCTGACATTGTCTTTATCTGTGGTGAATGTAAAAATGATTATGATGATAATACTCTTCCATGATGTGAGAAACGTGGTAAGGTAAAAAGGAATAGGAACAGATGTTTTTGTAGTCATTTAAAAGTTAAATCAACTAAACCATTTTCTGACAAAGAGTTGCCTTCACAAGCTTTCAGTTTTCACCTAGAAAATAGAACTAGAGAACTAGAAAAAGAGTTATCAATTACCAAAGAAGCCTTAGAAATTGAAAGAGAAGAAGTGGCTAAGTTTCAAGAGAAATCCAAAGAGTGAAGCAAGAGACAAAAGCAAGAATTGTTGGATAGAATTAAGCAGTTAGAAGAAGAAAATAGGAAGTTAAAAGAACTAACTCCCCAAGAATTATTTGATAAACTAACAGCCAATGAAAAAGAAATTAGTGAGTTAAAAGTTCAATTATCATAATTACAACAGCAAAATGGTCAATTAACTGCTCAAGTTGAAGTCAAAGAGATTAAAAGATGATCTTGATTGAAAATAAAAAAGTAATTGAGGAAATTTCCTTCTGTATAAATTGAAATTCATTCCAATTATCAAAGAAAATGGTAGTTATTTTCCTTTTAAGGATTTTAGCTTTTTATTAGGTAATAATGCATTATCATGATGCTTTCTTTTTCCAACATTTATTATTTTTCTTTCTTCTTGGTAAATTTCATAGGTAATCCTTTCTTTTCTTAGATAAGTTTCCAGTTCTGAGTATCATTTATTTTGAAAATGTAAGGAGCAATTTTCTCACCTTGTTCCTTCTTCAAAATACTTCTAATTGTGCTATAATTTGTTGCAGCATGCCCCATATATGAGTGACACTTGACCCCCTGTATATCTGCAATGTCCTGCGATCGACGTCTCAAGGTTGACCCTTGTTGTAGATCCTTGGATTGGCTTAAGATAAATTTGAAAAATACAGCTAAAGTTTTGATTGCAACTTTATACCTTTATGCTTTATCTTTGGGAGAATTTTAATAACACGTTCGTTACAAACTGGTTTGATTAATTAAAGTTTTGCTTCCCATTTTCCTAAAGACTTAAGCTTTGCATTATTAAATAAAAAGCTTATCGGTTGGTGGCTGTTTCAAACTCAGATGATTAGAGTTTTTAATAGGAAATTCAATTTCTCATGTACATTGGAACAAACTTGCTTACTCAAAATTTGGAGTGATTGTTTGGAGTGATCGTGCTCGTAAAACAACAGGTGATATCGCCTAGAGAATTTTTTGGACGCAATTATTATGAATATCGGTTGTATTAATCACTTCATCTGAGGCTCGGAGTCGTGAAAGACAGGAGAACGCAGAAACGTCTTTTTTTTTTTGCTGAATAAGTTATCTCTAGAGCTACATCTTCTCCATTGGCTATATTTCGTACCATCTCACCAATAACGACTTTTTCATTTGTATGTGGCCCACTTTTTGTATTGTAACAAGAGCCGGTATTTGTTCTTTACTAAATCCAAGCTTACGAAGCGTGCTCGTGCTTGTCAACGATGACGCTGGATTAATAACATGACATTTAACTCTGACATATTTTCTCAACTCATTTTTGTAAAATATGGGGTCAGTTATATTTTACTTTGAGTGATATTTTCAAATGGGTGGAATATTAAAAATAATTTTTTCATGAGAAGAATGGTTTAGAAGAAAAATTGTTGCCAAGATAATAAAGAATTTAACAAGTGAATTTTTTATTCATATGTATTAATTCTTCCCAAATATATTATATATCTGCCCAGAAATAGTTAAAGAATTGCGTAAAAGAAAATGACAGCTAATCGCTTTACTTTTTTAAATTTTTAAAGCAAATCAAAGAAGAAATACAATCGTCAGCCGAGGTGAATTTAGCAAATCAAAACCAATTGAAGATACTTTAAATATTAGGCAATAGTAATAATTAAAGATTTTTATAGTTATAAATGCAATAGAATATAAATCAATTATATTTTTGAATTTATTAATTACTATTATTTTTAGAAAAAAATATAAAAATAAATAAATAAATAATACAATTACTAACTGGTTAACAATAGATTAATAAATTAATAACCATTATTCCAACTACCAAATGTATTTAAAGTCCCTTCATTGTTATGGATATGATTAATATTAAAGTCGATATTATTATTGTTGTTGATATCATTAAAGCCACTTTCGGAGAAAATTACATTCTGATCAGTAAATGTGTGTGGATTTGTAGATAGAAAATCTATTGTATCAGTATGATTTATTGTTGTTGCAGAATTAGATGATGTTAAAGCAGTAAATGAATTATTTATCGTTGAATTATTGATTATGATTGGTTGGAAATGTAAATTAGTGGTGATGTTATTAGAGAATGATGATGGTAGTGGTGGTGGTGGTTGTGTTGGTTGTGTTGGTTGTGTTGGTAAATTATCTTGATAATTTTTATTGAAATCGTTTATTGAAAATGTAAAATTAAAGTTGTTCATATTATCAGGTAGATATGTAGACATATTATTTTTCCTTCTATTAAATTTTCTTCCTCTATTATTATTATTAGTTGTTGCATGCGAATCATATTCATCAGATTTCAACTGTTCTATATTTTTAGATTCTTCTTCTTTTGCTTTAACCAACAAATTTTTCAATGTCACCTCACCATCCAATCTTCCTTCACCACCTGAAAACCTTCTCCTAGCAATTTCCCTAACTTGGACTTTGATTTCTTTTAATCGTTGCACCATACCTGCAGCCTTCTCGTTGCTTTTTTGTGCTTCTGTCCATGATAAAACTCTGATAGCTGGTGTTATTGAAAATAATGCTGAACATGATTGTTCAAAGAAATCTGGTACAGAATTCATCAATACATCAAGCCAATGTAAAAGTATTGTTGCTGCATGAAAACATATTGTTTGTGATGATATTCTAGATTCTTCGTCAATATTGTTAATTGGCATATTTTTGGGGGCATTTGATGTGAACATTGTCAAATTACGACTATGAAGCAGAATAAGTACTGTCCAGAATAAAGTATGCATTTCTCCTAAAAATTTTTTATAAAAAAATTTTAGAAATATAATATATCTCTAACAAATGTCAAAATAATTTACATTTTGAATTACCTCCAATTGAACCTAAAAAACTTCCTTCAACATCATGAGCCATTTCTTCAAATTTCAACCAATTAGGAAGAGTATAAAACCATCTTCCTAACGCAGCATCCAAAAATTTAAATTGATTTTCTTCACGGCGACTACCTGCTATTTTAGTTCGTCCATATAAATACTTGCGAATCTAATTAGCCCAAATAGAAAAATCAACTAATTGATTAAACTTTTCATTTTATCGAATACAAATTTTTTTTAAAGAAAAATTATAATTAATTAATACCTGAGCAAAAATTCTTAATAAATTTATATGCAAGATCCAAGCTATATGTGATCTTGTTTCTTCATCAGGTTCAGGATCTGGTGGTATTGGAAGTAAATCTACATCACAAGTTGCTTCATCTATAGCACTTGGACGACCATAGGTTGCAGAAAGCCACCTAAACATTGAATATTAAAATACAAAGAAATATTAATTCATTATGAAACTGTAAATTATTTAGTTTAGTTAACGGATTCACGCTCCAAATAAAATAATAGAAACATACACTTCGCCAATAAAGCAACCCCAAAATGCCATGTCTCTCATTTCTTTAACTTCAGTATTTTGAACCTGATCATTTTTAATTTTACGATGCAAGCCTAGTTCAAATGACATTTTAGTTGCCATACCATAGAAAATCCAAGCAGATCCCATCTTTTTTTGAAAGGGTAAACAAATATATATTATTTTCAGAATTAAAATAAAATAAATAAAAGTAAATAAGCAATAATTATACCTTTCTTGATTGGAGTCCCAATATGAATAAACTCACAACTGTAAGGACATGAGGAGTTTGTAGACAATAGTTTTGCAATAAAGCTGATTTTTTATTTTTAAAAAAAATATTTTAGATAAATCTAATTAAGATAAAAATTTTTAAATTTTTATATACCTAATGCCTTCTTCTATAAATCAAATAAACAATAAAAAATGATGTTTTTATTGTTATTAAATATATACACACACACATATATATGTATAAATAAATTCATTCATTTATATAATTATTTCTTTTAATAAAAACCTCATAATGCATTCTTCCATCTCGTAACTTTGGGTCTGGATGAAAAGGTGCTGCCGCAAAGAAAATGCTATTAAGCAAAAGAAATTGTTGTGGTGTTGATAAATCATTAAAACAATCAGCTACAACCTTTCTCTTTAGATGTGGAAAATGTCTATATATTCTCTTAAAGAAAATATAGATTATTATTATTATTATTAGCATTATTAGCTTAAAAATAAAATATTTATGTGCTCATATACATAGATAAAAATGTTTGTTTATTTATATAAATATATACACTTACCTGAAAATAAACATTAATTAAACTTTCCGCTGTTTTAGGGTCAGGCAAATATTTTAATGATTGATCAACAGCTGATAAATCATCTTGTTTTTGTGGAATTATTTGTTCTTCACCAGTCTCATTCAACATTAATAATGATCCTGTACCAACATATCTAGTTGACTCATAGATTTTCAAATTATTGTTAAATTGATTTGCAAGTTCTTCTAATTGATCTATATTACTAAATCCATTGTTATCAGAATTGTTTGGATCAATTATGGGAATATACTATAAAATGATATATATGAGGCATACATGAGAAGACAACATATGAAAATATATATAGGACACAAAATTTAATAACAAATTTTCCAAACCTGACTATCTCCTTGAATGGAGGCAGCTAATTGAGAAGTGAATTGTAATGCCTCTTCAGAAAGACTTTGATTTAAACTTGGCTCCATATGAGGGTAAAATCCATTCCAATTCTATATACAATAAATGATTATATGAACTAATTAAACAATTGTTTATGATTTACATTCCTTAAAATAATTGGACTTACAAAATTTCCATTTACATTTAAATTTCCATTTCCATTTAAATAATCATTTTCAATATGTGGAAAAACATCTGCTAGATCATTCCCACCAGAAATCAATATATTATCATTATTATTGTCATTATTAGCATTATCAGGTTTCATTACAGCCATTTCTAATAAATCATTCATTTGATTTAATTGTTGGTATTGTATAGACTGAATATCATCAATTTGATCTTGTAAAATTTCAAGCTTATTTTTTGGACAAGGCCGCTTTGATGATGCTGAAAAGGTATAAGTACAATCTCGTTGAGCTTTACTACAAGTCCCACAAGCTGGTCTTTCTTTGTCACATTTTATTTTACGTTGCTTACAATTGTCACAGGTTTCTATTGGTTTGAAGCGTCTTGGCAACATGTTATGAGTCGGAAATAAGTTAAAGGTGTCGTTGTGTAAGTCAACAGGTGGCAAAGGTGGTGATGGAATTTGAACATGCATGCTTTGTTAATAAAAATTGTGTAATATCTAACTGCTAATTTAAAAAAGGTTAAAAAATTGTTGCACAAAAGATTAATACATGAATTTCCGGATAAATTCCGATCGCAGGAACCTGAAAAGCTACTAAATTTAGAAATTTTATTTATTGTATAAATAACCTAAAAAGCTATTCGGTTGCACGATGTTAAAATCATTTTTGCAATTCCGCAATGAAAAATAAATTTATTTCCATCAGGAGTATTTTGGAAAAAGAACAATGCGAGCACACAAAATCTAATTTCCCACCCATAAACAATTCATATGATTCTCCAACTTTAACCTATCAACTACTTATCATTGTAATTAAAATTATAATTCATAATTTAATAAGCTATCATTACTTAAATTCAATTTAGCTATTACTATTATTACTACTACTATTATTATTACCACCACCACCACCAATATTACTGCTACTTTCATTATGACTCTCAGTTTTTAATTTATTACAAGAAAATGCCCGAAGCTCATTAATAATTGGTCTCTTGGCTGGATCCACATCCTAACACCTTTGCATCATTTGTACATATTCATCAGGCATTCCTGGTAATATTGGTGGACGTAAACCTTCACATATTCTTGATTGCAAACAAAAATCATGCGCTATATCATCAAATAGTGGATGCCCTGCAAATATTTCCCACATTAACATCCCAACACTATAAATATCGGTTTCTTTTGTGTATTTTTTTTTTCTAAATAGTTCTAGTGCAATATATGATATAATTCCATAAATTTGTTACTCTCATGGTGTTGTGGAACTGCCAATAGGATTAAAATTAATGCTTAAAGAATTAATGAAAAATCATATGGTACTATCATTGAGAAAAATGCAATTATCAATGCAATAAAAATTAGATCTTAATGATCCATACTTTTATCAAAAGAAATAGATCTTATCAACTGTTGATAATTGGCAAGCAAATTTAAAATTGAATTAATTGATGTATAGTTAATTATATCATTATATTAATCTAGCCAATATAGATTATTAATAATTAATAATTCGTTACACCCATATATCAGGTTAGATTATATAGAATTATCTTCAAAGAATCCTTTAATTAAAATAAATAATGAAAGTCATAAATTGGCATCAATTTACTATTCTCTCATTGATCACTTGGCCTTCAATATTTTCATACTCTTTGAGCTGGTTCATCTTCTGAAAGTTCGTCATTTTCATTACACAAAGTTGATGCAAATTTACATGCAAAACAACCAGATATTTACTTTTGTGATGACATTCTCAAAGTTGAGCCTGGTGAGTATAGCCAATGTTAAGTAGCTGGAAAATTTTTCTGAGGTGGATTTTATATAACCTTTGTGATCTCTCTGGTATGTTATAGATTCAATTAGAAAGAAAATACATAAATAATCTTGATATTTAAATTTTATTTTATTTGCTCAAACAATCATATAAATATGTATGTTACTAGGTTGGTTGTTAACCAACTTTATATCTCTACCAATGTTTGTGAAACCCCATATTACCACATTAATATGCAAGATTACTACAACAAAATGGTCAATTGGCTACTCAAATTCAAGTTGAAAAAAATGACTGATTGAAAATAAGAAAGTAATTTAAGATCGAGGAAGTATTTTCCTCTATATAAATGAAATTCATTCCAACTATACTTTAGATGAAGTTAAAGAAAATATCCTGGATTTCAATATCTTATTGATGATAATTCAACAATAATAAAAACAGCAGCTACAGTATTACTGAAAAATAAAATTTACATTCTTCCTGATTACAAACATAATCATGGCACTACTGAATCTAATATCTATCATGTTAAAACTACTATTTCTGACTTAAAAGATGAAGATTTTGCCAAAGCTAATGATAAATGTAAAAACAATATTTGGGGCGTGAACATTTATATTACCAAAAATTTCAGGGATCATATTTAATTATTATTATTATTATCACAATTGTATTACCAATGTAAAGTATTTGCTTTTTTGCTTAGGATCACCTTAGATAAAAATAGTTAATATGAAGCTAATTTAAATTAGGTTTACTATGGAACCCAAGAATTATAATATCCAGAAGTATTTTGAAGAAAGAACAAGGTGAAAAATTGCTCCTTATGTTTTCAAAATAAATGATACTCAAACACTTGAAGTTTATCTAAAAAAAGAAAGGGTCACTTATGAAATTTACCAAGAAGAAAGAAAAATAATAAATGTTAGGAAAAGAAAGCAAAATGAAAATGTGCTATTAGCAGAAATCTTTGGAAGAAAAGTAATATGCAATAAATCTTATTGATCTATTTTTTTTACTGACAAAGAAAATTCACCTTATGTAAAAGTAATTAACGTTCATCATATTGCATTGCTTATCAATAAAAAAAAAACATTGTTATTTGAACAAATTCTACATTCAAGAAAAGACTATGTCTATGAATCTTTGTTTTCTCTCATTGATATTGAAACAAGGTAAATATTCCCGTCCTATATTGGAACATTATAAAAACTTCATTGATTCACTTATTTCAGGTAAAAAATCAAATAGCAAATTCTTCAATAATCATTGTTAAACACAATTTTTATTTTGGTTTAAAAAACAAATAATCAGTAAATATTTATAATATTTTCATCCATAATAACATTTTAAAAAAATGCTTACTTTCAATAGTGAACTTTTTTGCGGGTTGTTAATTGGACTCCTTCTTGGTTTCTTGATTCACCATAAAACCTACCAAAATCAATTCTATATTATAAATCAAAAATAATCAATAAAATAGAGCCAAGAAAAAGCCAGCTCAAAAATAAAATAAACAAACTTACTGATGATAAAAAATATTCACAGGAGATTGAAAATCTATGGAAGGATTTCAAACAATTATTCAACAAAAAGATCCAAATTTTTCATTTAGTAGTCAAACATTAAATGATTGGGAAGTGTATTTTCCGAAATTTTCTGGTGATCAACGTCGAAATTCTATTAATAAAATTAGCCACAAACCTTAATTTTAACCTTTTTTTGCTCACCAATCTCCACCAAATTTGAGTCGCAGATTTTTCAAGACTTATTCCTTCTTTTAGAAAAAAATTAAAAAAAATCTTGGTATTAAAGTTTATCAACCAAATTACCGCATTTGGAAATTAATTATCTATTTTTGGTTATGACTCCTGCACAATTTTTTCCTTTTTGTGTATTGATAAATAAATTTAAATTTATCAAAATTTAGTATGTTTTTTTGGAGTTTTTTGTCATTTTCACTAAACTTTAATAAACAACAATCCACATAAAGCTATACCTAAATGAAAACTTACAATATTTTACACCCCTTCAACCACTCATCAAGTTTATAAAGGTAATATTGGTAAAAAATCTTAGCTTTGAAGTAAAAAGTAATGCTGTTTTTGAATAAATACAGATTGACATAGAGAACCTCTATAAATATGGGAGAGCTCTCATTAGAAAGCTATAATGCCATAGTTTTATCTTTGTTTAATAATGATGTTGAATTTGTTATAAAAATAATGAGATATTTTAAAAAACTGATTTGTTACACGAGTCGGATTTTCTATTTTATATATTAATATGTACACTTCCTGTGACATATCATTTGACTTGTGTTTGAAATCGATTAGCCAATCAAAAAAGGAGTTCTGCGTTCAATGTTACAAATATTTGAAGATAAAAAAGTTAAATAATAGTTGCGCAGTTCAACGTTAATTTTTTTATCATTCTATATAATAATAATAATAATAATAATGGATACTGAGATAGCTCGCAAGAATTTTGAATTTTCGAATAATATCATGACAGTTGATCCAGC